>WBNM01037428.1:79791-143928 GCA_013399055.1 Ramphastos sulfuratus
TGGCGCCAGGTTCTTTGTCCCTTTTCCCGTGGTTGCTCTCCCCAAAACAGAAGGAGAGAGAGCAGAAAAACATGCCTGGGCAGACCAGGACATATGCAAGCCTAATTTGGCCTGTTTAGGCCTACCACGACACAATGGTGATGTCTAATTCACTCATAGGCTTGCTGAGATAGATAAGAATAAGAACTCAAAACATAGATAACACAGTCTCTTGGGCACAGCGTCTCGGGCTGTCTAGTAGCTTTTTGCCTTCACCTCTCTGCCAAGTAATCTCACTAACCACTTTCCCTCTAACCCCCTCTGGCCAATCCTCCAAACTCACCTTGCGCGTAAAGCAAACCTTGGGGTACGGTATAGGGGTAAGGAGAAGGTGGAAGGGTGGTTGGAAGCCCCTCCTGGGGTCTCTGATTTCTGGGAAGGGTGTTGTGTTTCTGTACTACCTTTAACTTGTATATTTTTGTAAATATTCCTGCATATACTGTATATATCTGCTTGTACATTGTGCTGAGCTGTAAATAGAGCTTCATTCCTTAACTTCCAGCTGGCTGAGTCTAGTCTGGGTGATTTCACAAAGTGTGGGGGGGAGGGAAACTCCCAAACCATCACATCATTTATTTTTGGCACCCAATGTGGGCTCCAAGTTGGACCATTGTCAGTAAGTCCCAGTGCCATCCTACAAATACTTCTTTCAGTTATGGGACATTAAAAAGTGCATGCTCTATTATTCCCTCTCTTTCCCTGCGATAACGCATGCACAGATAAATGCATGTGGTTTCAAAATCCTATTGGTTCCTGCCAGCTCAATGTGTTACATTAGCTAGACACCTTCTGGCTCATGAAACACATTCTTGTAAGAAGTGCACACCCATTAAGCAGCACTTGAAAGCAGAACTGAATGTTTTGAAAGAAACTGCATGTGCCAACTGATTGGGAAAAATCTTTGTTGCTCCTTGCTTGTCTGTAGTATAACATGCTGGACAAGACATGACAATGGTATTGACTCATCCAACACTTGTGGTTCAGACATTCAAATCTTTCCGACTTCAAGGTGTGCCTTCACTCTGTCAACTCATCTGGAGGTTACAGCATTTGAAAACTGCTAATGATATCCAATTTATAGTTGGGAGTGGATCTTTCTAACAATAGGATTTTCATGACATGCTTAAATACTAACTGCTTACATCTATGATGACTGCATGCTGTTTTATCTCTTCTGACATGGAGAAGGGAGATCCTGGCTCCTGGAAGCTTAGTCAACTGAAGGGTGTTTAGGACAAGGTAACACTGAAATATGGTGGATGAAAAGAAACTAAGAAGGGAAACAAGGTGTCTGAAAAGATTTGAAAAGCTGCTTGCTAACTAACCAAGAGTTAAAAAAAAGGCACTACACAGGCTGTTTAGAAAAGCTGGCCTTTCATGCAGAGTATCCATGTGAGTGAGTAAAGAAATAAAGAAAACTTTAATAGAAAAAATATCCTATCGTTGTCACCATCATGCTAAAATTTCAGGGCTGAGGCTGATTATATTATTTTTTTCTTGAGATAAATGACTCAAGATAGTATTAATGAAGAAATTCATTAACAAATTTAGAGGTTCAGTGCTTTGCTTTTGCTGTGGACATAAAAGCAAAGGAGCCCACAGGAAAGCAATGTGAAGTTCCCAACCCCCCGAGGAGATAGGATACCACTTGAGTCTTTGCTTTTTTGATCCACACACCATCAGAAATATGGAATCAAATTTTGAATTGCATATGCAAGGTGTTGTTATTTTCTGAGATAATGCCCTTATGGGATCCTTGCCATGTGCTGTATAAAGTCATCTATAGTGGTGACCTAGCAAGTTGGACTTGATCTTAAATTTCTCTCCCAATCAAAACAATTCTGTGATTCTATGATCTGCTTTCCATGGCATCTTTCATCTGTGTTCCTGCTTTTTGTCCTTTGGCAAAGCCCACAGAAAGCCCTTCATCACACCTCAGCCTTAAAACAGGACATGTTATGGCTCCGGCACCAAAGCAGGGTGCACAGACGGGCAGGCGTTTGACCCATGACCATCAAAGCTGTAGTGCTGCAGGACTCTATTCAGGTTGTCCTGCAGAGCGAAGCCCTGCGCTGCTGTGGCAGAGAACACGCATCCCACCACGGCTCGCAAAGCCACCTCTCTTTTGCTCTGTGGTGGAGAGGCAGCTCTGCTGCTCTGGAGCTATAAAGCGACCTCAGAGGTCAGTAACGTACAGCTGACATCAGACGCCCTCCTCACTTTTATACAGTTTTGCTACCATTGCTATTAGCTTATGCGATAGCGTCCAGTTATTTTTCCTTTTTACTTATGCTCATAACCAAAGCAGCTCAGGAAGATGAACCTTCTTTATTGCCCGAGTGCCATCTGTACCGGGAATGAATGTCACGGCCTTACAAGGAGACGCGGCGGATCTGCGCCCCGGGCTGGGCCGGAACCAAAGCCTCGGGAGCGCGTTTCCGCCGGAGCCAGTCCGCCACCGCAGCGCTCGGTGTCGGCGGCCGCAGAGGGCCACAGCCATGGCCGACACTGCTGCTCCGCCGCCTCCTGCTGTCCCCACTTCGGGGCTGCCGGCTGCCCCCGGTAGCAATCCCCTGTCCCGTAAGCTTAACAAGATCCTGGAGACTCGCCTGGATAACGACAAGGTAGAGCGCGTGGCGGCTTGAAGGGGCGAGGCGGGTTCTGGATCGGGCCTGGGAGGCGGACCGGGCCTGCCCGGCTGGGAGCGCCCTGCGGGGAATCGGCGGGATTAGGGGCAGGGAGTCCCGATAGGCTCCGAAACTGGGATGCGAGCCCTTTCGAGTCCTCAGTTCTGCAGCAGTCACAAGCTGATATTTGCAGCGTTCGTTAAAAGTAAACCGAAGTTTTATTTATGCAGTGACATGCCACGCACCCATTGGTTCCCTTCGTATAGTAGGGAGGTTCCTGTCACTTAACGCAGAGGGCATCTCCTAAGATTTTTCTGATTTGAATGCTTTGTAGCTGTGAGTAGATCATGCTTTAACTGAAGGTAAGCCTACTTCTTAAAGTTACTCTAAAATAGTAGACAAAGTTGAATGTTACAACACACAAAAGAAGGACTCAGAAATTGTTTTAGTTACTTACCAACTGATCTGGAGTGTGTTTAGGCAATTTTTTTTCTCTAAAACCATGTAGTAGTATTTTGATTTCTTGTATAAGAAATGAGCTTGAGGTGGAAGCGGGATGTAACCTGTGTCCTTGTAAGTCCATGGAAGGTTAAGGCATTTTTTGTTTTATAGGAAATGCTGGAGGCACTCAAGGCTCTCTCGACTTTTTTCGTTGAAAACAGTTTGCGAACCCGAAGAAACTTGCGTGGAGACATTGAACGACGAAGCTTAGCCATAAACGAGGAATTTGTCCACATATTCAAGCAAGTTAAAGAGGTAGCTTTTTTACAGTGTGACTAGCTATCTTCCAAGAGTACTGCTATGTAATTTAAAGTTTAAAATAAAGAAAAAAAGGATTAGGAGACGTCTTGACCTTCTAGGACAAATGCAGCTAACTGTAAAATTGTTTAATCATTGGGTTTTTTTGATGAAAGTCCTGTGTGGAAAAAGGTGATGTATCAGACAGATAAAAACTCCAAGGGAATGTTGATCTTTAGAGGTGCATTCTCTCCAGTGGTTAATGGAGAGCCTTTAGCAGCTATGTTGTTTGTAACTCGGGTATCTCATTTTGGCGGGATGAAGCTGGGCCTAGGCATGACATTTCTTATTTGAAACACAGTTACTGTTATGTGAACTTGTTTAGGAGCTTGAGAGTATAAATGAAGATGTGCAGGCGATGAGTAGCTGCTGTGAAGATATGTCCAGTCGTTTGAAGGTAATGTATAAACAGATGTGCTTTGTTTATTTTTCCTTTTGAGGTGTGACTACTTTCTTTTTAACAGGACAAACAGTAATTTTGAGGAATTAATGGTGATGCAGAGATGTTTTTGTGGTATATATGTTACTTCAGGATATTAATGTGTTGCCTTTTACTTATTTCGAAAATGTATTGAGAAAATCAGTTTCTTCCAAATTTCAGAGTGCAGCAGTATACTCAGTTTGAAAATAGCAAGGTGATATCTTAATTGGATGTGCTGCAGAGATGTTTTTGTGGTATATATGTTACTTCAGGATATTAATGTGTTGCCTTTTACTTATTTCGAAAATGTATTGAGAAAATCAGTTTCTTCCAAATTTCATTTCAGAGTGCAGCAATATAGTTAGTTTGAAAATAGCAAGGTGATGTCTTAATTGGATGTGAGTGGACAGAAAACATTTTATTGGAGCAGATTTGTGTGAAATTAGGGGTTGATTACATATTTGTATTTCCATTTAAATTTTGTGTGTCTTTTACATTGACTGCATGTGTTATGTGTTCATATAAATACTTCAAGTATGTTTATTAGAAAGCATCCTGTAATCCAGAGATACAAAATCTAGTGTACTGTTTTAATTCTGTTGATTTTGTTCCATAACATTGTCTGAAAATGCTGATAGGCAACAAAACTAATTGTTTTTTTTTATTAATCCTGAATACATAATATTCTAAAGGAAAAAAAATACTGTCTTTTATAGGGTGTTACCACATTTGAACTGGGTTTAATGTCCAGTGTTCAGTACAGTGATGCCTTTAAAAGGTTTATTGATGCTGAAGTGTTGATTTTTTTGCCAAACCAAATCTGTTTTGAATATAGCACAGAACTGAAAATCCTTCACTAAAAAATCCTGTGACAAGAATTACATTTTCCTCCCCTCTCCCTCTCCCACTGTGTAGTGTAATTACACAAAATCACAGAATGATATGTAATTCCCATAAAGATTCTTGTAGTTTGATGAACTTGTTCCAAAAAGTGTGAGAGTACAGTAGCCCACTATAGTACTTAATTTCAATTGTGGAAGACAGTGGCTAATTCATCTTGGAGGTCTTGCATCTCTTTGAACTGTGGATGTATTCCCTAGTGCAGTTCAGGAACTGTTTGATTGAACTCTTAGATGTGGAAATCAGTCAAATACCCATGGGGATTTTTGTCCTCTTCTGTCTTTAGGTCATGAAGTGTAACTGTCCACTGTGGGTTGTTTTTTTTTTTTTTTTCATTTTTTTTCCCAGATTAGAGCCACCCCACAGTGATTTCTCTTTCTATTAGAGTCAGTAGGTTGTTCTGTTCTGTGTTCCACATGAAATTTCCTTTAGAACAATGTAGACTCTTGACTTGACTCAATTCAACCCATGTTTTCTTTGTCTGTAGGAATGTAAAGTAAGTTAATATGCCCATGAACTAGCACTCACTTGTTATATACTCTGGTATTTTGTCTGTAATAGAACATGAAGACTTTCAGGCATGTGCTCGAGCAAATAGAAGAGCAAATAGAAAATGTAAAGAGGAGTATCTATAGCATATGAAGCAGAAAAGTGTGCTAAGGGAGCAGATTGAATACAAGATATGAAGGGAACTAGATATTGATAAACCAAAAAGCTTTCTACCTATTTTATTTTGTAACTTTATAGTAACATCCAGTCCAAATAAACAGATACTATCAGATCTGATTTCAGGACAGTGATTTGGTAAATGCAATGGCTGAAAGGGAGAGGATGATGCAAGTGCTGGAATTGAATAAAGTGGGATTGAAGGATAGTGAAAGCTTTAATTAGAATACTGAGTTCAGGAGTAATAGAAAAATATTTCTATTTTGGATCTGCTAGAAACATCAAATATTAACTTTATGATTTTTCTGGCATGCCTTACTCTTCTCTGTAAGTTACCTTTTTTTTTATTAGATGTAAACTCTTATATTGCATACATAGAATATTAACAATATCTGGCATGTGTTGGAATGCATGTAAATAAAAACTGGTTTGTTATATCTAGCTAGATACAGAAAATCTGCTTTTCCTTCTTTTTTTCTGTCCTACTGTTAACAGTCTTCTGTCCAGAAGGTGCTGAAAAGTAATCAAATCTCTTCTTTTCGGTTTATTAAAATATAGAATTCTAAAAGAAAGGATAAAGAAAACATCTGGAATTAGTAGATTTTCATACTGAATAGTCCAGATGAGCTGTGAATATAAATCTATGTGAAGGTGAATGTATATATGGATAAGGACATTAATTTATTTTTTCATGTCAGATAGAGCTAATGAATACTGATTTCAAGAAACCCTTTTGTTTCAAAGAGTATACTTTTAAAACTGTTTATAGTCACAAAACCTCAAAAGTATTAAACATTTTAAAGGTTGTGTAATGAATTTGACATGTTAGTGTTTTTTGCATGCTTAATGATTCTGATTGTGTTCTAGGCAGCAAAGGAACAAACCCAGGACTTGATAGTAAAAACCACAAAACTCCAAGCAGAAAAGTATGTATACAACCTTTATTTGTTTCTTGAAGACATGACAGTACTGATGGAATTTTCTTGTAGATCTGATTCTGCCACTGATATTTTTGAGTAATTACTGGAGGTTTTGTTGTATGTGTGGTTTGCTTTTAATGCTGTCGGTGTTTGTAGCTCTGTTGGAATAAAAATACTGAACTCTTTGTTTATAACTAGAGGATACAAAAAGGTAAGAACATACGTTAGTACTTGTTGCAATACAAATTAGCCTTTTAGGAAACTAAGTAATAGTGATACAGAGCGCTGAATATGGATGTGCTTTATTTAATGTCAGTTGATAATGTAAGTTACATGGATCTACAACAGATGTGGATCTATTCAACGTCTCACCATTTTCACAGGCTTCTTGTTAAGGCTTCATAGCCAGTGGAAATTACTCCCTTGTTCAGGGATTCCATGTAGAAACAGAAAGTCGAGTTGTTACCTATGCTGCTGTGTTTAAAGCTAATTGTGAAATACCTAAGTGCTGTTTAATGAGCCTAACACAAACCACTTTTTCACTTGCTTCCCCAGTCTGATGGAAGAAAAGATTTGTATTTTGCTCTTCTCTGTATTTTTATTCATGGGAAGGGGATAATAACCTATGGCAGATTTAAGTGGTCTTTATTGTTCTTGTGGCTAGGGTATCTGATTTTACAGCTTTAGGCTTTGCAGTGTAGAAGAATGAATCTCTTTGCTTTATGATTTCTTCTGAAAATTATATACAGTTCACTGGAGATTAGAAATAATTATTTCCAGTGATAAATTTCTAGAAATTACAGCTTTAGATAGCTTAGGGTGTACTTTTAAAATCACAAAAAATCACTAGGTTCATGTTATGGGAGTTGGATTATGTCCTGTGAGCATTGGAATGTGAAGTTAAGAGTGTAATCTATGCATATTTGAAAAGTTGAATGTAGTGTAACTGCATACAGTACAATGCTGGTAGGGATAAAATGAAGGATTTGTTGAAGTCACAGTTTGTGATGGTTTGGGAGTTACCCGCCCCCCACACACAATGAAAATCATCCTGACTAGACTCAGCCAGCTGGAAGTTAAAGAATGAAGCTGTATTTACAGCTTAGCACAATTTACAAGCAGATATATACAAAACATACATGAATATTTACAGAAATATACAGAAATAGACAAGTTAAAGGTAATACAGAAACACAATACTCCTCTCAGAAATCAGAATGCCTGGGAGGGGCTCCCAACCACCCTTCCACTTTCTTTCTACCCCTCTACCTTATCCCAGGGTCTGCCTTACATGCAAGGTGAGTTTGGAGGATTGGCAAGGGAGGTTAGAAGCAGAGTGATTAGTTGGGTTACAGAGCAGAAAACCAGAAGACACACCAGCTTCCAGAGAGAGAGTGAGACTCTCTATCTTATTTATATTTGTGTCCTTGTTTTTATACATCTCAGCAAGCCTGTGAGTAAAGTAGACATCACTACTGCTTTCTTTTCACAGCCTGTTTTTTTTCATTAAATATTCCAATTAGCCTCAAACCAGCTCACAGTTTGTGTGCAGAAGTAGTCTTAGAAAAAAATTTATTTTAAATAGAATTATGTTGACAAGTAGGATAGAGAAGTGGTGATATTTTTTTGTGGTCTCAAGAAAAGGAAAGCTGCTTTGATTCCCGAATGGAAACTGAATGGAAGATGCCAAGACCAATCTCAAGGGGCATATGTCTAATTAGCCTTAAATTCCATTAAAGGAGGTTGACACTGTACATTAGTACTTCTACAATATAATTCTTACTTGCACAATAGTTTACTTGAAAGACTTTCTGCCAATACCTTTAAGAGACAGAACATCTCTCTAGTGTGAAGAGAAAAAAAGGCTCAGGAAGTAGCTTGTCCTTCTAAGGGTCTGTGTGACCTCAGAGTGCACATGAAGGAAAAAGTTCTCTTTTTGAAAGTCTGTTTTTAAACATACCATGAAAGTACTCCCTAGCAGAAGCCAAACAGTACTTGTGAACTTACAATACAATGGTTATGGAAGACTTAATAGTGCCATTTATTAACAAAAATAACTTTTCCTGGCTGAGCCTTCAAAAGAATTAAGCAAAAGCTACGATGGGAAGACTGTTTTGTTATGTTTAAGATATTTCAGTGATCCTTTCTTTTGACTCATTAAATGACTGTTTTGATGCATCACTTTGGTTTACATCAGACACACATAGAGGCACTTGCTATGAAATGTTAGGGGTTTCTTGAAAAGCTGAAACCTTGCTTACAGTCAGACAGAATACAGGTATTAAATTGCTGGTTCTTTCAGCTTCACAGCTGGCATTTCTTAGCCAGCAAAGGAGTAAATGATGAAACTGGGAAGGAGTAGCTTCTCTGTCTTCTGAAGGTTGTTCTAAAACACTGTTTGATTCAATTGCTGAGATGAAACTGGACCCATTCAGAAAGGAAAATGAATCAATGACCCTAAAGCAAAAACTGTCAGTCTAGAATAAGACAATAATTGCTGAGTTCTTCCTGTAAAAAGATGTCTCTTCTAATTATGAAGCACAGAAGTCATTTTCATGGCAGTCACAAATTTTGATTTCTGCTTTCTGTGGTCCTTCCAGCTGTTTGTTTCATGATAGGCTTTTCACAAGAAAGCATGGGTTAGGTAGAAGTTTGCATTTAAATAGCATCAATACTGTAGAAATTTTGGTGTAATTTTCTAATAAAAATATTTTTTAAAATCCATTTTATGTGCTCACAGCATTCATGAGTTAAGTTCCTAAAACAGTGCTGGATACTATGTTTTGAAACACTACTCTGAAAACTAACATTGATTATGTTGCAAAAATAACAATACTATGAAAAACAACATAAGCTATATTATAAAAATAGCATAACATTAGTTTTGTTCTTCACAGTGATAATTGAGCATTTTGAAATGGAACAAATAGTAGTACTGTCATTTTGCTGAACCAGATGCTTACACTAACCATAAGGAAAGTTACTTTGACTCTGCCATTCTCACTCAGTACTACATGAAGTTCTCATCTGTTTTCATGTTTTCTAGCCATTTTAAAATAACTTCAAAATGAGAATACCTTCTAAATAATTTGCCATGGTATCTGTTGGTCAGAAAGAAAAGTATTTTTGTAGAAGGAAAAGACTTTATTTTTGTAGAAGGAAAATGTTATGATTCGGTTTAATGTTCTGAAACTGAAGGGAAATGGTAAAATTTCAGATGGGTTTTATGCATTTATGATAACTAGGGATTTAGATTTACCCAAATACTTAATTTTTGTATTTGAAATTTTGGGAGAAAATAGGCTCCCATCAGCACTCAGTATGCTGAAGATAGAAAGTTACTTAGATGAATAAATTGGTTTGTATGTCTTAGCTTTTTATTTACTTCTCTTCATTTTCTAAGAATGCATGTGATCTCTGATTTTGATCAAAGATATATAGGTGTCTTTAAATGACAGGTGGAACCCTCTTATGCCTGCTCAGTCCTCAGGGTAATTAAATTTTATCAAAAAGTGTTGTGAGTGATATCAAGTTTAAAGCAAACTGCAATTAAAAGAGCAGAGCATTCACTTCAAAGCCAGTAGCCATCTTTTTGACTGGAGTTGTATCTTTAAATAAAGTTTTCTCCTAGCTATATGAAACAAATAAATGGAAGATTGAAATAGTTATTAGATGGCAACATTTTTTGACCTTGCCAGGGTAAGTCACAGAATCACAGTATGTTAGGTGTTGGAAGGGACCTTGAAAGATCATCTAGTGCAGCATCTCTACCAGAGCAGAAACACCTAGAGCAGGTTCCATAGGAACCTTCCAAGCAAGTTTCAGATGTGTCCAGTGAAGGACACTCCACAGCCTCTCTGGACAGTCTGTTCCAGTGCTGTCACCCCTACAGCGAAGAAGTTTTCCCTTATATTTATGTGGAACCTTCCATGCTCCAGATTGCACCCATTGCTCCTTATCCTGTCATTGGATGTATATATCTCTTAAGAAATTTTTACATTTGTATCTCTTAAGAATTTTCACATTTGAACATATGTAGTGTTTGTTTTGTTTTGTTTTAAATCAACAACTGCATGAAAGCAGCGAAGGATAATTTCCTCAAGGTGCAGAATGGCTGTAGAAACTTGAGTATAAGAATGCTTGTTCATGCCTGCACCCTTGGGTGTGTAATTTTCTTCTGTGGTACTTGCAAAGGAATGTCTGTGTCAGTGGTTCTGTGCAGGTATTTGGTTTCATATATGAAGTTGTTTTTGTGTTGGATTATCACCTCTATAATGAGGTGCAGTTCAAAATTAATTTCAAATTCCTGATCTTCTTAGCTGAGCTCTTTGGTGATCCTAGTCTCTCAGGTTTGTTATTTGAAGGTACAGTGGTCTACCTGTCCTACCGCATATCTTGTAGATGATCCTGATGAGCTATTTGGGACTTGCTGTGTTGGTAAAATAAGTGATTTAAGACTCTTGCTTGAGAAGTTGGAGTATTAGCTTAAAATTTCTACATTCTATGGTAGCTGTTTGCAGCATTGTTTTTCATAGAATCATAGAATGGTAAGCTTGGAAGAGACCTCAAATATCATCTAGTTCCAACCTCCTGCCATAGGCAGGGACACCTCCCACTAGTACAGCTCACTCAAGGCCTCATCCAACCTGACCTTCAACACCTCCGGGGAGGGAGCATCCACAACCTCCCTGTGCCAGTGTCTCACCACCCTCACTGGAAAGAACTTCTTCCGGACATCCAGTTTCAATCTCCCCTCTGCCAGTTCAAACTCATTGCCCCTTGTCCTGTCATTGCCAGACCTTGTCAGTAGTCCCTCCCCAGCCCTCCTGTAGCCCCCTTCAGATACTAGAAGGCTACTCTAAGGTCTCCTCGAAGCCTTCTCTTCTCCAGGCTGAAGAGCCCCAACTCTCTCAACCTGTCCTCATAGCAGAGCTGCTGCAGCCCTCTGATCATCTTTGTGGCTTCCTGTGGACCTGCTCCAGCAGTTCCATGTCCTTCCAGTGCTGGGGGCTTCCGAACTGCACACAGGATTCCAGGTGGGATATGATGAGAGCAGAGCAAAGGGACAGAATCCCCTCCCTTGCCCTACTGGCCACAGTGCTCTTGCTGCAGCCCAGCACTTGATTGCTGTCTGGGCTGCACTCAACACTGCAGGCTCATGTTGAGCTTTTCATCAACCCAGACCCCCAGGTCCTGTTCCTCGGGGCTACTCTCAGTCATTCACCACCCAGCCTGGAGTTGTGCTTGGGATTGGGAGTTGTGATTGGGATTTTCTTGCAGCATAGTTTGTGAGCCTTAGACATAAGTGCTGAATACAGTACATTACTTAGATAACAGATTTCTCCAAAAAATCTAACACAACTGCATTTCTGTATTCATGAATATGTCAGAGTTAGTGTATTTCTTTGGTCGATCAGACTGCTTGTTCTAAATTTATTTTTCCTCTGAAGTTTACTTAACATTACTGTAAATTAGAACAGTTTTCCTTCACATTATTTAAATTATGGAATTTACTTAACATAAGAACTAAGGATTTTCCCACCCCTTTTCCTCCTTAAAATTTGGACATATACCATAATCGAACCATGAAGTATGAAATAGTCTAAGTATCTGAAGGGGGCCTACAGGAAGGCTAGGGAGGGACTATTTACAAGGTCTTGCAATGACTGGACAAGGAGCAATGGGTTTCAACTGTCAGAGGGGAGCTTTAGACTAGATGTCAGGAGGAAGTTGTTTGCAGTAAGGGTGGTGAGGCACGGGAACAGGTTGCCCGGGGAGGTTGTGGCTGCTGCCTCCCTGGAGGTGTTCAAGGCCAGGTTGGAGGAGGTCTTGAGTGAGCTGTACTAGTGGGAGGTGTCCCTGCCTATGGCAGGGGGTTGGAACTAGATGATCCTTGAGGTCCCTTCCAACCTTACCATTCTATGATTCAACCCATCTGTTTATAACATAATTTATTGCTGATCAGTAATGTAGAATCTTGAACAGAATGTTTATGTATTTAATAACAAACTTTGATCATAAAAAAAAAAAATGAGGTAGTTAATTTGGACAAATTCTGTGAATAATTGTTAAAGTCTACTTCAGTAGATTTCTATACACTTACTTGGACACACTAATATCGCTTTCAGGTTGCATTAGGCTTTTTATGTACCGTAATGAGGAGACTGGTCTGTTTTCAGACAATAACTACTGCATTTTAAAACATGTGGATTTGTATATTTACATTCCTGACAGAAAAATTACCTTGTTCCTTAAAGTGACATTTTAATAAAAGCTTCCTCCTGGCCACAAAGCAACCTCCTCCTGGCCACAACCACCCTTCAGGTAGTTGTAGACAGCAATAAGGTCTCCCCTGAGCCTCGTCTTCACCAGGCTAAACAATCCCAGCTCTCTCAGCCTCTCCTCATAGGGCTTGTGCTCGAGGCCTCTCACCAGCCTTGTTGCCCTTCTCTGGACACGTTCAAGTACCTCAGTTTAGTTGAATTACATTCAGAGTTACTCTTCATTTAAATTCAATAAACAATTCTTAGAATTAATTGAATTGTTTATCACCTCTGTGTTCAATACAAGGTCAAAAGTCTTAGAAAAAATAGGCAGTGAACAGCTGCTTCAGTAGTGCTGTGCTACGTATCTGTTAAGCTTATGTCTTCATAATGTTTGTTTTTTTTTTAAGAAGTAGCTTTTTCATCATAGTCAATTTGGTAATGATGCAGGAGTTTCATCAGTATTTGTAGCAGAGTTTTATGCCACATTTGGTGGCAAGATAAACTTGGGAAAAGCCTGTTTATCCTCCACCCCATTTTTTGAGCTGTCTTGGTGATAATCCTGACAAACAGTGTGCATTTGTATTTGGTTCAAGGGAAAAGTGCACAAAGTGCATAGATTTCTCAGCCTTTTGAGTTTTCTTGCAAAAGAATTCTGTCTCCTAGGCAACGATTAAAACTGGGGAAATTGTTCTTTGTTGTAGTCTTGTCCCTTGCCTAAGCTCCAAAGCTTGCCAGAGCTTGGCACTTCCCCTTTGCACTGGTGCAGTGTTCCTGTAATTTGATAACTTTGGTAAAAGAAAACAACAGAAAAAAACCCTCCACTTTCTGATAACAGCACAGTGTGGCCATTCTCTCCTATATTGCACTCACAGCACCATTTAGAAAATACTACGTTTACAGAAAGGCCAGAGGGTCTTGAAATGTCTTGAGTGTCTGCACAGGTACTGACCAGTGTGGATTATATGTAAGATGGCCTTAATTTTAGCTTCTGTTGTCACCTGCCTTGTGTTTTACCTAGCACTTACTACAGTAAAATAACTGTAGAAGACTCGAATGATACTTTACTCAATTTCTCTGCTTTAGTAAGTGTGCTGGTTTGAGGCNTCAAGATTAATTAAATTCTAGTTAAATATTTGTTAAGTTCTGTCTGAGGAAATACATATAAAAGCAATTACATACTTGTGAGAATGTATTAGTCTTATTGGTGCTGTATACAGCCAGCTAGAAGTCAAGGGTACACAGCACTTACTCTGTTTCTGATCCATCATCTAAGACATAGGATCTGTTTTTCACGCAGATTGATAACCAAGACAACTTCCATAGCCACTGTAAGCAGAGATGGCTAACTTGGGTTTTGCAGCTATGTAGCTTGTTGAAATCCCAACAGTCTCTCTTTTAGAGAGCCTAAAAGAAATAGCTTCATCAAAATTCAGACACGTACTTCGAGGTTTTGATAGATGTTTCTCACTACCAAATCACTGTCTTGAGAAAGACGGAACATTGCTGCCGCCTTGAGGTTGTTATCTTGTGTTTACATTGTGAAACCTGATTTGCCAGGATTCTAGAGTTTAATGTATTTGTTTATAAAACTTACTGGGAGTGCAGAAGGGGTCAGTGAGCAGTTGTGGCACGTATTAGGCAAAGACACACAACCAGGGATGGGAATGGCTTTGAAGCATGATATTTGAATCTTGTTCTCTGTAGCAGTGAAAAAACAATGGATAGAGGACTGTGCAGAGTGAAGACTTCATGTGGAGAGAGCTGACTAGTGAGATCATCTGCCATTATCCATTTTTATAACTTTAGGAGTGAAGGGGGCACAAAATTCCAGCATGGATTAACAAACATGGTGATTGTAGTTCCTAACTCTGATCCTTGTTCTTTGGAAAGACAAATATGAGGCCTTGAGTAACCTGCGCTAGTGGGAGGTGTCCCTGCCTATGGCAGGGGGTTGGAACTAGATGATCCTTGAGGTCTCCTTCCAACCTTACCATTCTATGATTCTATGAACAAGCTGAAACAAACCTGTTGTGCCAAGTACATTGCACTACTTAAAATTAGACTTTCCTATGCCCTTGGGAGATACACAGGTGCAAAGAACAGAAAAGTTACTCAACACCCCATCTCCTTCTGTGTTTATGGGACATCTTCCTTCAGTTGAAACCAAGTAAGGTGTGGCATTTGCTTTCTTTAGTCTCTTTCCTACCTTCCTGCTTTTCCCTGAAAGGAGAGATAAAGCATCATAAGTATTTTCAGCTTCGTGTTTTTATATTAAATTGAGATTTCTGTTGTAAGAAGAGAGACTCAGAGCAACTATTAACATTAATTCACCAAATCACGCTGTCTGTTGTTTCAACCAAATCCAATGATGGTGATGTTGATGGATTCAACTTCCTCAGAACAATGGCATGAAACAGGAACATGCTGTTGAAAGCACCATCATTGCAAGAAATGTTAAGAGTCACTGCCTGATTTTCAATTGTGAGCAGCTACATCATAAGCTTCTATGTTTTTGAGAGGGGATAGTTGTATTATTATTTATTATTATTATTATTATTATTTACAACCGACTATTGAATTGACCTCTTTTTATATCCCAGAAGAGATCTAAAGTGGTGTTTTTATGAGTAGTTTCGTAGCAGCAGTGAACTAAGTAGTTGTTGCCCCCTTGCCTCTGGCAGCTTGCTGTGCTCACACACTCCTTACTAGAGGGTGTGTGTCTGTACAGAACTTGGTGCTTCCATAGTCCTATTGTACAGGCTTGTGGTAAACTGAATTAGAGAATATTTACAACCTCACCTCCTAAACCAAAACAAAAACTTTAGTGTTTTTCCTGCCAGCTTTGTGTCCTGTCTGATTCACTATGTGATAGTATAAACAAAGGTTCTGGGACAGTGGAAAGGGCTACAGGGCAGGTATGGCTGGGATAGCCTAGGCAGTGTGGCTCGGGCATTGTTGCCATGATGAAATGTATTACTACAGAGCAGGTTTGACCCATTTTAATCTTTGTTGTTAAAAATTATGTAATCATCAGAAAATCTCTTCCGAACCTAATGTTTAATTAAAAATACTCTTTTGTTAGTACCCTCCTGATATTTTTGTCTCTTTCCATCTGAATTTACACAGTGGTCCCCTTTTCTGATTTTTATTGCCTAGCCTTCCTGCCATAAATTTACTGAATTTGTTCAAAATAGTATTCCTCTGTTCTCCTTCCACTGTGCTGAGATAAGCTCACATGTGCTGTATCAGAAAGGCATATCAGTGAGGCTGGAAAACAGTACCAGGCCTGTTTAGGTTTAAAGGTAGTCTTGTGTGTCCTCATCCTCATGCAAGAGATTCAGATAAAACTTACTCAAAGAGGAGATGGGGCAACTTCAAACTTTTCAGACTCCTCATTTCACGTGTCTCCCCTGTCTGCCCCCAAAGCCTTTTGGTACTTTCATTCTTTCTTAAATCTCTCCCTTACAATGCCCCGTTCCTATTGTAATGCTTCTGAATCTCTTTCCTCACTTCTCAGTGCCTTTCCTTTTTTCTTGTTTCTAAGCTGTATGTGCACTCCTGAGCCCTCTCATTTTAGACTTCTTCCCTATTCTTGTTCACTTGAGGTGAACTGGCACCTGATTGCTTGAGAAATGGTATAGTTTTTATGGATGCATCTGCTGCCATTTCGTGTTTAGCTGGCCAAAATGATCCTCCATCACTCCTCTTTCTTCCATGAGAAATGTCGCAGCTTCATGGAGATGTGAATTTGCAGTAGTACAGTTTACCTTGAGACAGCTAAATGGATTGATTTTAGGCATTGCAAAGCTGTCAGTGCAAAGGCAAAATACCCATGTCTGCGTAGGACCCTGGAGAAACCTGACTTACTAATTAAAACCTTATATGCTTTAGTACTGCATTTTTCATTTTTGTTTTTGTTTAGGTGTTCTTCTCTGTAAGAAGAGTTTCATAAATTTTACTGATAAAAAAAACTTAGACTTTATGTTCCACTCTATCTTCTGTTCATGATACTAAAGCACTGACAATTGTGAAACATGTAATCTGATCTGTAAAACAGTTTGCCAGGCTGCAGAATAGGAAGACTGTTCATTTCTTTAGAAGTTTTCCATACTTCTTCAGCTGAATGAAATCCAGGTACTATCTGGATATTAGAGAAGGGGTAAATAAATAAAAGCTTTTCAAGCTTTGATCTTGCAAGGAAATAAAATATTGCAGTCAGTATTAGAAGTGTGCTTGCCTTTCTTAACTACCCTATAATAACAGTGTATTTATCTTACAATAATTACAGGGGAAGCTCAAATAATCTTAAAGCAATTAAGCCTTATTCTTCTACAAATTGTCAATTGTCTGCAAAAGTAGTCTCTATTTCCTAGAATTACATGTGCTCAAACCACAGTTTGGGGAAATTTTCTGTGGCTACTACAATTCCAGTCCCTTCCTGTGAAAAAAACTCTTGTTTGTTTTGGTCCTTCTCTGGTTCTAATGTGTGTGGCAAAACGATAGTTTAAACTGGCAGAGGGGAGATTTAGACTAGATGTCAGGAGGAAGTTCTTTCCAGTGAGGGTGGTGAGACACTGGAACAGGTTGCCCAGGGAGGTTGTGGCTGCTCCCTCCCTGGAGGTGTTGAAGGCCAGGTTGGATGAGGCCTTGAGTGAGCTGTACTAGTGGGAGGTGTCCCTGCCTATGGTAGGGGGTTGGAACTAGATGATCCTTGAGGTCCCTTCCAACCTTACCATTCTATGATTCTATGAGATGGTGTTTCCATAGTACTTTCTTCTTGTCCTTATTTCCGGGAGGGAGGGTAATCAACAAGAGAATTAACCATTACAGTTATTTGCTTAGTAAAACAAATAAATGTAGATTAGTAAATTTATGTCCCAGCTCTGTGTTGTTTTAAAAAAAAAAAAGGAGCAGCCCTACAGAAAAACTGATTAATGCTTTGTTGGTTTTTTTCATTTTGGGTGCTACAACTTTTTGTGTCTTTTTTAAAACACGAGCTGAAGCCCCATTCTTTCCCTGATGAATTTGAAAGGAAATAACTGCAATCATTGCAGCTGTACAAGCACAGAGTACCCAGATTAGATAACTTGTGATATGAACATTAAAAATTTTTTATTTTTTTTTTAAGAGCTATTAGTTTCAAACATGCTAATTTTATCTTTCTCTATCTAATTTTATCTTTACTGAGTAAAGACTACAACCTTTTCCTTGTCTTTACTCAGTAATCTGTGTAAGCTTAATAGAAAATTGTATGTGAAAATGCGACTCAAGTGTTTGATGGCCAGAATGTACTACTGGAATTTAATAACACTGATTTCTAATACTAATTATATTTTCTGAAGTATAGATGTATAAAATAAATCTGCGATAAGCATAAAAGGTAATGTCCTCTTCACTTTGTTTTATTACAGTCAGAGACTAGAAATGAAAGCACAAATTGCAGATGCATTCATAGCGAAATTCCAGCTGACACCAGATGAAATGAACCTCCTTCGAGGCACAAAAGATGAGCCAATTACTGAGGTAGCTCAATGAACGTTAAAAGCTTTGCCCTGAACTGAAATGTAGAAGCATCCTAGCTGAATTGCTTATGAGATCTTATTATCAGTTTATAATTTAATTTTTATGGAGGAATGTACCTTTTAACAGAATAGCGAATTTCTGATGAGCTTAAAATGTGTAATGAAAGATTCAAGTAACAAGAAAGAAAATCAACACTGAATCCTACTTTGTGTAATGTGTTTTAAGTGGCAAAAGAGCTATCATGTGGTTCTCAACTTCAAAAACACCTTTATGAAGTCTGAATTATCAGTGAAGATGTTTTAAAACGTCAACACACTCGAAAGAAAGCAAATGAGAAATTTGCAGTGCTTCAAGAATATGTAATACTCCCCTTGTTACACCTGTGTGTATGTTTTGCATGTACATGTATATAGATGTTCAGTGACTTGAAACAATTGAATCTTGCCCTCGTAATTATTTGCTTGATGAAGATACTGAGTGGTGATTTAGCCACCTTCCAAAGCAAGTTTTTTAATATTTTTGTGGTTTGCATAAGAAGGCAATTTGTTCTGTTGTAAAAGCAAGCTGAATAATGAGTGAATTGAGTATACATAATAGACTTTTATTATTGTAGTTGCATAGAAACCTTCACTTAAATGTAGACTACCTGCTGAGACATACTATCTCATTTCCACAGGCATCCTGTTTGCAGTTAAAGCATTATTAAAGACATGGAACAGATAACCATAAACAGTGCTAATGAAAGCACAAATGGAATGTGTTAAGTGATTGTGCACTTGAGTAATTGCTGTAGGCTTTTGTGCCAATTATTAAAGTGGAAAACATTCAGGTTTCTAAAAAGCACATGGTGCAGGGAACAATGGCAGCTACACTGTGTCATTTATTCAGTGCTTGGTTTGCAGGGGAACAAGGCTTAGTCTTTTTGATACTGTGTCTAAAACATTCGCAGAAATAACTGAGATATGGTCATAGCTGTGCTGAGATGGCAGACTTCAGTAAAAGCTCTTTTCCCTCAAGATAAAAGTGCCTTTGCCCTATGATAGAATCAAGCAGTGTGCCTAAAATGTTTTCTGTCAGGCTTCTGTTTTGGCTATTTTTTTAAGGTGTGCAACCATTGTACTCTGTTTCAGTTTGCTCTTTCATTGCTAGCATGAATGGAGAGTAGATGATGGAATGTGTGTAATGTCCTCAAAAATCTCTCCAAAGCATTGACATTAGTCAATATAACACACACATGCTACCTCAAGGACAGGTTAAAACCACATCTTTGCTGATATTAAATATTTATTTTATGGAAGAGAGACATGAGGTAATGGGAAAGAAAAATAATTCTAAGACTGTTAAAGTGGAGTGAAAGGTGAGAGGTGGCAGAGAGGGGCTTGTATTAAAGCAGCACTTGGAATGTAATCCTGTGAGGAATGTAAATATGGAATTGAAATGACAAGTACTAAGTGCTAGAGATTAGAATGAGAAGTTGCTGCTTTTAAGTACTGCCTTTATTTTATTTTATTTTAATTGTTAATTGATCTAGGATTTTTTCAAAGCATTGGGAAGAGTAAAGCAAATTCATGACGATGTCAAGATTCTCCTCCGGACAAATCAGCAAAGGGCAGGGTGAGTACTATTGACATGAGTACAAGATAACCATTTACAGCAAGGTCTCATTCTTTACATCCTGTGTCTGTTCAGGCTATTTCACAGTAAAACTCACAAAGAATAGTAACATTTTAAAATTTTCGTAATTTTAATAATGGTGTGTGTTGTTTGATTTGTATGTGGCTTTGCTAGTGCTGCCTAAAATAGTATTTGAAAATAAAATCATTTTGTCTTGTAGCTTGGAAATTATGGAACAGATGGCTTTACTGCAAGAGACATCTTATGAACGGCTTTACAGATGGACTCAAAGTAGGACTAAGAATTTTTCTGTTTATGAATATTATGGTGATGATTCCTTTAATTCCTTGGTGTGGATTTAACTTAGCAGAAACCTTTTTCAAGATTTGTTAACAAGGCTTTGGGTTTCCTTCTTAACAAAACATTTGTCAGGAAGTAAGTAGTTCATTGGGCCAGTCTCATCTGTTTGTAGAACTGTATTGTGTATTGGTATTATTAGATGGTGTAAGCAATTGTTAAGTGTATTACATTTCATTTTATTGCAGATTACAGGGAAGTTGTTGGATTTGACAATTTGGTAGCAAGATCTAGTTTACCTGGAGAATTTGCTTTATAAAAAACAAAACCAAACCAAACTTACTTTGTCAGGATGCTCTTTGAGTGATAGTAGGTGATTCTATTTTTGCGTATGTACTCTGGATCCAAGCATTAGCGTTGAATATAACGTCTTGATAGTGTAAAATGTATTATGCAATTACTTCACTCTTCTCCTAAGACACTGACAGGAAGATTTGTGGATAAAAAAACTGGTGCAGTGTGATGTTATATTTGTTAGCTGTTCTTCAGTGGATGATGAACCTTCAAATAATGGTTTGGTTTTACCCTTATGAAGATTTCTAAATTTTACATTGATGTTGCTATAGCTTCCACACTCTTTTATGGAATGTACGAGGTTATATACTTAATGTGACTCAAGTGGAAAAACCCAAACAAACAAAACACAGCAGAATAACCCCAAATGACAAAACAAACCCACAGCTTGTTTAATTACTTGCTCCCTTTTTTCTAACTACTTTTCCTGGATTCTGATAAATAGTTATAAAGGAGCCTGATAGAATTCCGATGGTTGAATGATTTAACATTTGTACATGAGTACAGATGCTAAGTTTCCTCTAATTTGTTGAGATCTGTGATGGACATGCATTTTACTGTGACGTACTACTTGTGGGGGAGTTTAATTGCATTAATGTGCACTAGGCCAGGTAACATTCTGAAGGCTTCAAAACCCTTTAATTAGTTTTTTTACTTGACATCTTGCTGTAAAAGTGTAAAGAACACACTTTCATCTGTATTCATATTTTATAGATGAATGCAGAACTTTGACACAGGAATCATGTGACATTTCTCCAGTTCTTGCTCAAGCCATGGAAGCCTTACAAGATAGACCTGTCCTGTATAAGTAAGTAAATGTTTGTGATTAACAGAAATTACTATTTCCAGTTAAAGATGGACAGGAATTACTGTGCCAGGGATGGTGGAAATTTAGTCCTGTGTCAGATTTATAAGAAATTAGAAAATTTAAAATTTCAACTTCTTTAAATTTCAGAAGTATTTTTGGCATAATTATGGTACAATAAATGTCATGGGACCTTTTCCAACTGACAGGTTTCTAATTTAAGTAAAATGTCAGGCTTTTTTATTTCAATGTAAATAAATTATGAATTACTGCTCATTATAGGGTTTTTCTGAAGAAAGAAAAAAGCTGTCCAAAGCTTGCGATTGCATCATTTAAATTTCCAAAATTAAAAACCAGTAAAGGTTAATTAGTTTTTACTGAAATGCATCTTCCATTATGTACAGTAATCTGTTGAAAGCAATCTACTATATGTGAGCCTCTAAAGCATAGGAGTGGTTCTATATAAATTTGTACATACATGTATCTATATATAAAAAAATATGCTACTGTATAGATCTTCAGAAATTGCTGAAGGGATTTCTTAGCATAGATGAAATGGCAGGGATTAGAGACAACCACGAGATGGCACTGCAAGAACTGTTTTTGGTGTGGTGACCATATCTTAAAGAGGTACTTCTTATATTTTACCTTTTAGTTACTTTTTGAAAAATGTATTCATCACATTTTGAAACTATTGCAAATTACTTTTAGCCACCAGCATCCAGGACAGCAGAGTGGTAGTTGGTCTTTCAAAGGCTAGCCTTGTCTTAAAAGTGTGTCAGATGTGTGAAGGTGTAGGTACATGACACTGTAAGTCTCTGTGGAGCAATTCACCAGGAAAATGCATAATGCAAGTGGACCTTAAAAGTACTGTCAGTATGAGAGAGTACACATTTTGACACACTCAGTCAGTGCTGCTAGTTAATGTGAGGAAGAGGTGGTGTCACTTAACTTCTACAGCTATTGTATGTATTGTACATTAGGCTGTAGTTGGGAATTGCAGAGTCCTTTCTAGCATTGTCTCACAGAATCACAGAATGTCAGGGGCTGGAAGGGACCTTGAAAGATCGTCTAGTCCAACCCTGCTGCCAGAGGAGGATCTCCTATACCAGGTCACACAGGAATGCATCCAAGAAGGTTTTGAATATGTCCAGAGAGGGAGACTCTACAACACCACTGGACAGCCTGTTCCAGTGTTCCGTCACCCTCACAGTGAAAAAATTCCTCCTCATATTTACATGAAACTTCCTATGCCTCAACTTTCACCCATTGCCTCTTGTCTTGTCATCGGGCATCACTAAGAAGAGCCTGGCTCCATCCTCCTGGCACTCAACCTTTACATATTTATAAATATTGATGAGGTCACCTCTCAGTCTCCTCCAGGCTGAAGAACCGCAGCTCCCTCAGTCTCTCATCTTAAGAGAGGTCTTCCATTCCCTTAATCATCTTTGTGGCTTTGCACTGGAATCTCAAGCAGCTCTATATCCCTCTTGAATTGGGCTGTCCAGAACTGGACACAGGCCCTCCAGGCCTTCTTTGACAGCTACAAAGGATCAGTCATACCTGTGTTCAAAACATTTTATAGGATTCTTTATAGATAGAGCTTATATTTTCTGTAGTAAATACTTTGTCAAATGATGTTACATACGAGCTTCATAAGACTGTTGTTTTTCTTACTTAACATTTATGGAAAAAAAATCCCATTTTCTTTATAATACCCACAGATGGCCAGTTTAAAATGAATCTGCAAAACAGACTATTTGCCTTCTGACACCTCTCTCACAAACAGCAGTACTAGTATTACCTAAGGTAAAACTTGGTAGGTAGGACCAAGACAAAAGTAAACACTACTGTAGAAGATGCAACCGTATCTCTCATTATACATTATCAAGCACAACTGCTTGCTACAGCAGTATTGTCAGAATTGCAGTACTAGTGCTTTATCTTTTAAATCTCCAGATTTAGTTTATTCCTTTTCACAAAATTTTCTATACCATTAATGCATAACAAGCTGCTGAGTTTAAAATGTAACAAATGTATACCATTAATACAGAACAAATTGCTGAGTTTAAAATGTAACAAGTCACAGAATTTAAATTGTTGTTGATTTTATCTGTATGAGAACTTCTATGTGAACTAAATACTTCTCCAAATCACTGCCCTTGCATCTGATAAAGATTGTGATTGAGTAAAACTGAGTAAGATGGTGAAGGGCAAGTGTTTAGAAACTACACTGCAAATTATTTGCTTGTATTGACTTATGTCTTAAGGTGGCAGAAAGATTGCACTGTGTGTGGACTTTTGGGAGCTTCAGGGATGCAAAATAAACACTTCAGTCTGTTTTTCACTTCCTGTTTCTAACAGAAAAATTGAAAACTATTTTGTAGAATATACATGGAGACATAGCTCAAGGCAGGGATCCTCTTCCATCATCCACTCTAGCTTTTGAAGCTTTTTCCTCTACTTCCTTCTTCTTCCCCCAGTGATCATTATTTTACTGGGTTTTTCAAAAATTGAAGCAGGCTTGATAAGAATCCAAGTATTGTTTTCATCCCCTAACATGAGTATATGTAATAATATAGTAGTAACTGCTATGTTTCTAGTGTAAATAATAGTTATTACAGATTTTTTCAAGATGCAGGATTTTGTAATAGTTATACTCTGTTCTGCTGAGAGCAAAAGGAAAATTAGTAGTTTTCTTTTTAAAGCAAAATGATCATTATGAAGTGCTATTTTCAAAACCATTAAGATCACAGAATCTTGTAATGATCTATTATATAGCTGTTGATTGGAGGGATGAAAAACAGAAAAAAGCTTAACTGTTTCTACAAACACTGTTGATAGTCAGCAGATCCTATGTCTCTCCTGCTTTTAATTGCATACTTTTTGTAAATAGGTAATTATTAAATACTTTTTTCCCTTAGACTTTTTTTTTAATGGTAGATATGTACTCTCTGACTTAACAAGTACAGTGTATGAAGAAAAAGATATTCTTCTTCCCCCATCCCCTCAATTAGTAATGTAGATTGAAAGATGCAAACCCGAAGGTTTCCTTGGACTTCTTATAGCTTAATTGAACTTAACTTAGAACATATTTGAAACAGTATATTATTTTCTTTTGTATTTTGTTCTTCACATCTGCTGATTTTGAATGCAGTACTAATTTTACTTCAGTCAGTGAGTAACATGCTTCTTATTATTTTTTTTATATCTGTTCAGCTGCTTGGTGTCATTGGTAAGTGACACCATGCTTACTCTTTGGCATTTCTTCAGTTATATTGGAAAAATAAACTGTCATGTATTTTCTTTCTCTCCTTAGTAACTTATGTGTTTTGTTCAAAATGCTTAAATTTGTTGTGGCATGGCTTGCAAAAACCCTGTTTCTAAGCAGATATAGGAGGGATGTTAGCAGTGTTCATTTCCCATCATTCACTTGCTCTAATGCTTTAGCCCTAACAGAAGGTAGCCTGCTCCAAAAATGATCTGTGTGTATCTTCATGGTACCTCCTCTACTACCAGCGATCCATTTCAGTTTATACACTCTGGGCTGTAATTGTCCGTCCACCAGCGAACAACTATCAAATGAATATAACTCTTTTACTATTAGTCATGTGGTAGCCTAGAAGTAGGAGGAAGCCTTGTGTTGCAGTGTAGTAAGTTGCTGCTTCTGTCAACTGGACCACATTTGAACAGGAGTCCTAGATCTGTCAATACATGCTTATATGTACAAAAGTGGAAAAACTTGATTTTTCATGTATTTATTCATGTGCAGTAAGGGAATGGGTGGGTCAAGGAAAAGTTACCTTTAGTATCTGTTTAGAGGAATCAAGAAAATCAGATGGTTTTGAATGCTTTATAGTAGAAGCATTGATTCAGTAATTCTGGAAATATGAAAATGGTTACTTATGTTAACTGTAAAGTTGGGCTAATAAGCTGTGATGAGGTGAACTCTCTTATTTCACCTGCTTTCATGTTTCCATAACAGGTACACATTGGATGAGTTTGGAACAGCTAGGAGGAGCGCTGTAGTCCGTGGCTTCATAGATGCTCTTACTAGAGGAGGTCTAGGAGGTACTCCCCGTCCTATTGAAATGCACTCCCATGATCCTCTGAGGTACAGTACTGACAAAAATGTATATGAAGTAATCATGTTTTTCCCTGTTCACACTTTTTAATCCCTGACACCATAAACCACTGATCTACACAAAAATTTCTGCCTTTATTTAGGTATGTAGGAGACATGTTGGCCTGGTTGCATCAAGCTACAGCTTCTGAAAAAGAACACCTGGAAGCTATGTTAAAGCTTGTAACCATTCAAGGTAGTACTAGATTTTAAAATATTAATTGGGAAGTTTTAGAAAGGACGGCTGTGATAATTCAGAAAATGTGATTAATTTCTTGGGCTGGGTACCACTTAGGAGAGTCTGACAGATTTTTCTGGAAATAATTATGGAGTAGCTGGTGGTAGCATTGTGCCAGAAGAAGGCCCTTAATGAAGAAGAGTATTTAAAAATGCACTTTCTTCACTTTACTGTACTTGCAGCAGATTTGCACTAAATATACAAAGGGACATTTTAGACTGTAGTCGAGAGTTCGAAAATGGTCCTTAATGTATATGAATATCTGCATCTCTGAGAACATTGTCATAGGGCTGCTTATTGATACGATTCCTGTTATGCCTTGCTCATTTGTTGAGTAAATTTTTAGTGTAATTTCTTCCTCCTAGAATTATCTTCCTTCTGTGTTACAAGTGAAATGGAATTCTGCCTTGTAATGTGGCGTTAACAGGTTTATGAGGGTCACAGTAGGCCACTCATAGATGAGAGGGATTCTCATGCCTGTTTTTTAGCCTCTTTACTCTTTAGGGTGTGGGGTAGGGGCAGGACTAGGAGGAATGGTGCAAAACTAGAAGTGAGTAGATTCAGATTAGGTGTTAGGAAGAAGTTCTTTACCATGAGGGTAGTAAGACACTGGAACAGGTGGCCCAGGGAGGTGGTGGAAGCCCCATCCCTGGAGGTCTTTAAGGCCAGGCTGGATGGGGCTCTGAGCGGCCTGACCTAGTGCGATGTGTCCTTGCCCATGGCAGGGGGGTTGGAACTAGATGATCCTTGAGGTCCCTTTCAGCTCTGACAGTTCTATGATTCTGTGATTTAAATACATTGGATTCTTACATTAAAGAACTTTATCCTGTAGAAGCTGTGGTTGTGGTTTGCCTCCATAGCTTCAGCCAAAGACCTGTTTAATAAATTACTCAAGTGTACTCAGTTGTAGCAAAGTCATTGTAAGAACTTATATTTGATGTGTATCTCTTGAGCTTTTCAGACTGCATGTCTTAATTGAACCCTGCCTTGAGATTTAAAGTGAATATGCATTCTCAGTTTCCTTACTGCTGGAAGTATTAATTGGCTTTCCTAATTAACAGTATATGAGCAAGGAGATTGTTTAGGAATGCTTATAAATCAAACAGCATACTATAAAAATGAATTTAATATTATTTACTGACAATATCTTAGGGAGGCAGGAAAGTGGGCCTCAGGATGGTTTTATGGTAGAGAAAAAGACATGGTAATTTTTTGTAAATAACTGTCTGATGCTTCAGCTGTACTGTGGGAGTCCTTCAGGAGGAGCTGCCCCAAGGAGGATGTTACTGTATCTGATTCTACTGTAGACTGGGGTACTGCTCCTGCCATGGCCTGCATTCAGTTTGGAAATTCTTTTGCCTCTTCATGCAGTGCTTTATTTAACTAATAAATCCCTTGGCCTTCTGGTAGGATGTAATGCTGAGATGCTGTGACCTCATAATTAGGTATATTCAGAGCATTTCAGCTGTAGATCAGAGTAAATTGCTTGAGAATACAGAGAATATAAATGGGTTTTGGGGGAAAAATGACCAAAAAGTCACCAGCCCAAAAACTTTTTCCCAAGAGAATAGTATAAATGAGATTCAATATTTATCTGAAGCAAAAATATGTTTTCCTAAGCTCTTCAAGAATTGGTTTGCCAATTGGTTTTCAGCTTTCAAGAAATGTAAAGAGGCATTCTTAGCTTCATACTGGGAGTGACAAAGCCTGTCTGTATACGAGAATGGTTATGTGCAAGACAAAACAAGTGGGTTTGACAAGAATCATTTATGGGAAGTGCAGCCTTACAAAGTGCCTTGAGATTATTTGTTTTATATAAATACAGATCCTAAGATGGTAGCAGTTAATCAGAGAGTACAGTGTTTATGTTACCAAGAGAATCAAATTGATCTGTGCAGTCTTACAGTCATCAGTGTCAGGTTGCACAGGCTATGTGACAGAGGCTGAGTTAATTTCCCATAGCTATTTAAAAAAATAACATCTTATTTATCTGCAGTTACAGATAACGTCAAAGATTTGGATGTCCAGAAGGCAAATCTCAACTAAAGTTAGTTCTGACATAGGGATTTCTGTAGACTTTCTTCACAACTGCTTGGAGTTTTTTCCGTTCCCTATAGGGGGAGCCCAAGCAACTACTATAGATAAGACACCTAACTAGGGGGCTGAAGTTAGATCAGTCAGATGTTTTAATTTCAACTTGAGTAGCTTGTGGATGAAACTGGTTTTATTGTTTTCAGACATCTCTCTTCTGAGTAGAGATTTCTGTGAATTCTCCTATAACCTCTACAATGTCAGGACTGTGGAGAGTTTGGTCAATCATAGCTACAGAAACTTATCTTCTTTAATAAAAGAAAAAAAAAAAGCCACATGCATAGCTATGAGTGAGACAGAGGCCAATTTGGCTCCAGAGGCAGAATAAAATTGTGTGAAAGCCACATTTTTGGAGGAACATTCCCATCTCAGTTTTTACTCTGAAAAAAAACAAACTGTATAGCCCATAATCAGATATTTAAGAATAGCTTTTTAAAAGCTTTAACATTTCAAGCTTGCAAATGTTAACTGTTTAAAATTAATCTCACCAAAAACGTTGGTAACATTTTAAGAACTGAAAACGTGCTATTTGATGTTGTAGCAGACAACGATAAAGCACCTTACAGAGATTTTGTGCTTGATAGGAAAGGAGAATTGCAAGCAGTTTGTTTAAGAGATGCAGCAGTTTTTTTGTGGGGTTTCAGGAACCTGTCTGGAGAGCAGAAGCCAAACAAAGGCTGTTAAAGTCCAAGAAAGATCTGTCTGTTATGGAAGGATCCGTAGAATAAAGTGATACAGTAGTGTAGTGTGCAGTCAGAAGCATATCTTCAGTAATGGACTGTTTTATGCTAAAAGTCATTTGGAGTCTCTAAGAATTGTTTATTCCATAACTGTTTTACGTCACCAGTGTGCTAATACTTGCAAGAGTCATGTAACCTGTTCTGCTGGACCATTTCTTCTTACTGTTTGCCATGTCTAAAATACTCTAATTGAACATGAAAATACATCTGAAAGAAGCAGCATGTGAAATACCAAGACTGCGATTCCTTGTGCTTTGGTATTTTAACTGTCATATTTTTATAGCTAAAACTTTCATGCACAACAACTTGTTGTTAAGTCAATCTGGCCTAGATATACTGTTGCAAATATGTGCTAGGTGCTTGTTATGTTGATGAACAGTCAAAGTGTGACTATTCCTACTAAAAAATGTGTAAATTGTTAGGGTGTATCTGGGAGCTGGCTGTTGCATAACAGACCATGCATCTTGTGATTTATAATCTTGTTCTCTTTCTTGATACCAATACTCAAATTTATAAACATATTTTTATTACCTTACTAATTTAGTGTGCTGGAATTCTTACAGCCACCACACAGAATTCAGTTGTTTCTGCTTCTGTGGCTTTTCTTGTATTTTGATGTGAAAAGACATTGGCACAGATCTCTGATCTCTTACAACTTTTATTCTCAGAGGTAATCTCTTTTAGCCTGAAATAAGATCTGCAAAATATAGCTTCAGGTCACCTGATTTCCATCTCATGTCACAGTCAGTTTGTTTACTGTTCATTGTATGGGTCCCATCTGAAGATGAACTCCTGTTGACAAGTTTTAAATTAGAATTAAAGTATTGCTTTCTCTGTAAATCTATTCTGAGTTGTTACTGAAGTGAGAGTTTGAAGATCTGTTGCTTTCAGTTTGATTGATTTATGACAGGACCGGTTGCCACGCAACAATTCATTTGTGTTCCATGATAAGATAGGGCAATAGTCTCTTTTGTGTGTAGTTCTGTCAAAGATGAGTTTCAATTGCTGCTGGGGAGGAAGCGTTCGCTAATGCTGCAGCACACAGCAGTGTGGAGGTACATACGTGACTTAATTTGTAACGATGCCATGAGCACCTCAGTGCTGAATGCTGGCAGATAAGTGCATTTGTGATTTGGTACTTTCAGAATGGTCTGTACTCTTGTTCCTTCATCATCCCACTGCCCTTTTTTTTTTTTTCTTTTTTTTCCCTGTTTAAGTTTTGGTTTCTTGCTAGATCATTTATCTTCCTCTTGCTCCTTCTCCCTCTAATCCCCAGGCACTATTTTGTGCTGGGAACAATTTTGTAGCATAAGGTAATGACTCTCTGGGACTCTTATTTTGTCATGCAGCTATTTCTTAATGGGTAAATTTAAAGTTCAGTGGAGGTGTGAACTAGTCTTGTGGAGAAAAGAACATGCAGTTCATAATGCTTTTTATGGGGGAGTAGCTCCTACGTTTGTTTATTTGTTTTGTAGTCTTGAAGAAAAGAGAATTACATTTGCATAATCTTAGCATGTGTTTGCCTTAACTGTAGGTGTGGAAGAAAATATTCAAGAAGTAGTTGGACACATCACAGAAGGTGTCTGCAGGCCTCTGAAGGTGAAGTACTTTTATTTGCCTTAGCATTCTAAATATAAAAATTGTTATGTCCTGTTTTTCCAGAACATGTGACCTTGTCATTACAATGTATTTTCATCACCTGTGGTTGAGAATTAGATTATCAACTTTGAGACTCTTAAAGCTCTTAAAAATTAAAGATTCCATAGTTTATAGATACCTAGTTTAAATGGGCATATAGTGAGAGATACTAGGATGCTAAATCTATATCTTGTTTGAGTTCAATAATTCTCTGCACTCCAATAAAGTAATTAGGAATAGAATTAAACTGTTGTGTAAGTCAGAAAGAGTTTTGGTGTTGATTTGAGTATTTGTCATTTGTAGAGTTGGTGCAGAACAGCATTTTGCTTGCCAGATTCTTTACACTTGTGTGCTTCTGCTATCTGTAGAAATGTCACCCAAAATACTGTCAGCGGTTACTTATTGTGCTATTAAAAAGGAAAAAAAAAAGCTAAAAGAATGATTAAAGACTTCCTATTGTATTTTTAATAGAATGCAACTTATGTTAATTAACTGCCAGTCTAGACTTCCCAATGTAAAATATGCTGTACTTACTATTTCCCTAGAGAAATTTTCCATAGCAAAAAATAGCAATAAACCCCCCCCAACAAAACCTCTGAGCAGAAACGCCTTCATGTAATGCAGTTAGATGATTGCAAACCGTCGTGCAAAAACAGACTCATTTTGGAGGAGTCTTTTCTACAATACATTGTTAAGATTGTTCACAATAAAAAAAAATTGCATTAATTTCAGAGAAAACAGGTTTTTTTTTTTGTAGTTCTGTGGCACTACAGGATACTGCTTTTCTAATGGGTTTCTGCTGATGTTTGCAGACCTGTCACTTTGATTTGAGTTGATGCTGAAGTATAAAATAGCCTGATAAAAGACTAGTCGTAGAATTTCCACAAGCACTTTTAAATACAGAATTATGTAGGATTTTCTTACTGCTTTATGCCTCTCCATGTGGGTGTACATATGATGCAGTTTCTTACTTTTGAGGAAGGATTCTGCTTATGCAGTATAAATTGTCCACAGTAGTTGGTTTGAATTGTAGGCGTACAAGTAGATCTTGAGTACTCAGTGTTGGTAAGTATCACCACCAGTCTCTTACTACAGATGAAAGTTGGAAATAAGGGTTACTCAAAGCATTTGAATTTTCCATAGCACATAAGATGAGGTCAAAACTAATGTTTTTGATGTCTTACGTAGCCTTCAGGTAGCCTTTTATGGTCAATGGATATATAGGATTAGGAAATAGAGAGTGTATGTGCAGGACTTCCCTGAGCAGATAGGTTTAGTCACTAGCAAATTGTGGTTCTCCTGTGCATTGAAGGCTTCATTATGGGAAGCAGCAATTCTTCTTTTACTGTTTTGTTTTTCTTAACCCTAGAAGCTTTTGGTTGGTTGTTGGTTGTTTATTCTTCTCCTGCCTGTTCTGTTGTTTTCTGTTTCTTCTCATGTTTTCAGATACTGCTTTGTATGGTGTGTGTCAGTATTTTGATCATCATCTTTTTCCCCTGCCTCTTACTCTCTTTTTGCTGTGTGCCTAGGGCATACACAGCATCCCTTCCCAAATGACTTTTTATGCAACATTGACTACAGGTATTTGTATATATAACTATATACATAGAAGAGCAAACTTGCATTGACTTTTGTGAAAGTGGTGTCAAAATTGTTCTTTGATTTTGATCTTTGACCAAATCATGCAAAGAGAGAGGATTGAGGAAGCATAATCTTAGTTAATACTCCCTGCACCTGCCTCTGAAGAGGCATTGGTGCACATTGTGCTCCATTGAACAACAGACAAATAACTTGGGAGAGCTGGTGATTTGCCCTTTCACACCAAGGCATATGGGAGAACAGTGCAGCAATAAGTCACTGTATGTCACTGCCTTGTGAGTGCCCGAAAATTAACCCTGGGGCAGCCTTTTATGAGTAGATTGAGACTGTGTGTACCATGAAGACAAGACATCAACTGTTCAGCTGAGAAAGAGCTGTTTTGGTCTGTGTAGCCAGTGTCTCATGGTTGAGATAAAGAGTCAGCATAGCTGGTCGTTAGTTGTAAATACATCTAATTAAATACCAGTAGGAGGTATATAATCTCTCCTTAAAGTGAAGGAGAGATTACTGCAGGTGAAATTTTGTCTTTTAGCTAAAATACAAAAATACTTTGGGTGTTCTGAATTGCTGCATGATGCTAATAACAGTCAACTGTTACAATTTAGAGATTTTGCAGCTTTGCAGCTGTTCTTGCTGTTCAGTGTTGGGGAGGCTTCTAGTATATGCTGATATTAATGCATCACATTATTTTGTAACAAGTTGCACCAGTAGGGTTCTTTAATTTTTTTTTTTTTCTAAAGAATACATACACCTACTTTTTTTGTAACCAGAAGCTTGGCAACCAAGACACTTTGTACATTCAGAGTGTTCTGGTTAACTGGATACTTTCTTTTTTAAATCTATTTCTGGTTAAATTTATTTTTCAAAAATCAGACATATATTGCACATCAAGTCATCAGGATTGGCTTTTGGAATGTATGAGCTGCGGGATGCTTATGATTCTTTATTTTGCAGGTTAGAATTGAGCAGGTGATTGTGGCTGAGCCAGGAGCAGTTTTACTGTACAAGATTTCTAATCTTCTTAAATTCTACCACCATACAATCAGGTATGCAAAATTGCAAAGTATATTAATGATGTCTTTAATTGTATGTATATAAGTATTAATAAAATAAAAAGAGTATTTTTGTGGCTTAGTTTTCACTCTGTACTAGGCACTCCAGAAATGTCCACGATGTTGAGCAGATACCATTTTTCTGTTGACATTCCTCAATTCATATTGAATCTGCTTTGGAATATTGAATCAGTTTGCCAGAGAAACTGTTTATTGTTCTGTGTAGGTACAAGTAGTATACAGAAAATCCCTACATAAAACATATTAGGATGACAAAGTCAAGTCTCCCTTGGCCAGCAGGGCAAGGGAGGGGATTCTGCCCCTTTACTCTGTTCTCGTCAGACCCCATCTGGAGTACTGTGTGCAGTTCTGGAGCCCCCAGCACAGGAAGGACATTGAAGTGTTGGAGCAGGTCCAGAGGAGGGCCATGAAGATGATCAGAGGGCTGGAGCAGCTCTGCTGTGAGGACAGGCTGAGAGAGTTGGGGCTCTTCAACCTGGAGAAGAGAAGGCTTTGAGGAGACCTTAGAGTAACCTTCCAGTATGTGAAGGGGGCCTACAGGAAGGCTGTGGAGGGACTATTTACAAGATATTGCAATGACAGGACGAGGGGCAATGGGTTTAAACGGGCAGAGGGAAGATTTAGACTGGATGTCAGGAGGAAGTTCTTTGCAGTGAGGGTGGTGAAGCACTTGAACAGGTTGCCCAGGGAGGTTGTGGCTGCTCCCTCCGTGGAGGTGTTCAAGGCCAGGTTGGTGGAGGCCTTGAGTGAGCTGTACTAGTGGGAGGTGTCCCTGCCTATGTCAGGGGGTTGGAACTAGATGATCCTTGAGGTCCCTCCCAACCTTGCCATTCTGTGATTGATCATATTCTAGAATTAAAATACGTCTAGAAATACAAATTTCTTTTTCTTCCTTAAACAACTATGTTTTGTTCGATACTTGTTTTTCCTAGTTATGCACTTGTATTTTTCTATTGAGAAGGTGTCTTATTCTGTATCTTCTGTGGAAGGTACACTAATCATCTACCAACCTCTCAGATGCTGCTAAAAGCACAGAAGCTGGAGAAAAGCAATGTATGCTTTTATATATACTGGCATTTGCAATAGTGTGGTTGGTCTGTTCATTTGGGTTTTCTTATCTGATTGGAAGAGATCTTAAAGATCATCCAGTCCAGCCCTCAACCCAGCAATGGAGGGTCAACACTAGACCATGTCCCTAAGCACCAGGTCCACACACTGCTTCAGCACCCCAGGGGTGGCAACTCCACCATTGCACTGGGCAGACCATTCCAGTATTTGATAACCCTTTCAGCGAAGAAGCGTTTCCTATTATCTAGCCTAAGTTCATACTGATTAGGAACAGCAATAGCAGAAAAATCTTCCTTCACAACCCTGGGCTGAATTTCTGAGAGTTTGAATTACTGTTGTTACTATCTAAGCTTCTTTCTCTCTGAAAAAGACATTTAGGTGTTTGGGAGTCTGGGATAAGTAATTCTCAGGCACCTCTCTTTGCTTAAGTCCTGAGTTCTGTTGGCACTACAGATCTGTGGTAGAACACATATAAGACAGATTGCTAATTTTATTGTAAAAAAAAAAATTGCAATATTTTTGCTGTCTCTCTTCTGTCCTCAAAGTTTGTGTTTCTGAGTGGTTATAAAACATAATGCAACTGAAAATGTAATGTTAAAATGGGAGGTCTTGGACAGTCATACCTGTTGCTTACTGTCTTGCTAATAATACACTGTTGAAAGACCATTGAAGTACCTTCTGTCAGCTGAATAGTTTCCTCTATGTAGAGGAAGTGCACCTGACTAATGAAAGGAAAATGCAACTTAAGGAATGATTTAGTAAATGCAACAAGATTGTGATCTGGAAATCAAACCACAAGTTTAAATCATCCCTGTTATGATACAGTGAAGTTATACAGAAGGTGTATATGTGAGAGGCCTATATTCATGTAGTACCATTTAAGATTTATGCAGTATTCACTCAAATGTAATGGTTTGACACTTGGAATAGGCAGAGATGAATACTTGTACTCTAATATGACAGTGTAAAGAGAGTAGAGGTGATACTATCTGTAAAGGACAGTGTGACATGGTTATCAATCCTTTTAATGTAATCTTTTTTCTATAATAGATTTACAGGGTAACAAAACAAAAATCCAGTCTATTTTAGAATTCTACTAAAACATTTGTGCAAAGCTTTAGTTAGCCTGTACTTAATACCTGCTTAAGGACATATCTAACAATGATTCTTCTCAAAGTCATGATTGAATCTCTCAACTAATAAGGAGAAATGTTCTCTGCAATTTCATTGTAAGCTTTCAGCTTTGAAAATAATTTTAGGTATCTGACCCTGTCATATTTCCCCCCCTTCAGATCCCCTTATTTGATTAATATTAATTTTGTTTTCAGTGGTATTGTAGGAAACAGTGCAGCCACACTGTTAACAACAATTGAAGAAATGCATCTGTTGAGCAAGAAAATATTCTTCAATAGCCTGAGTCTTCATGCAAGTAAACTCATGGACAAGGTTTGTATCAAAATCATGCGGCTTTTATGTTTCAAAACACACTTTCATTTCCCTTTTTTCTAGTAAGATTATTAAATGAATAGCAGTTTTATACGTCAATTTTTCCTAACACTGAAGTTTTGTAGTTTCAATATTTTAGCTATGGAACTACAGCAGAAACTTCCTGTCTCTGTTTTAATTCTCCCAGTAGTTTTATTTTTGTGAAAATACAGCTGAAATACTGTTGTCAGCAGTATTTGTTTATAGAACAATCTGTATACTTATAAAATCTATGAGAAGCAAAAAAACTAGGAAGATTTTCTAGATGCAATATATAAAAGTCAGCTAGATAAATGATATTAATGCATTGTTAGATTAATACTTAATTACTCATGTGCCTAATTCCTTTCTTGAAGTTATGAGTTATATGAAGTAAGAACAAATTTGGGCTTTCCTGTCTTTTACAAAAATAGTTTCAACCACATGAACATTGCTGCTCTTAAAAGCAGAATATACATTTCTTATACCTAAAAAACTGTACCTAAACTACCATCCCTTTCCTAGTATTTTTTTCTCTCCTGTGATTGTTTTGAATTGCATTTCAGTGAACTTCCCTTCATTCAGTAGCTAACAGAGAGTTTTTCTCAATTTCCTTTATTTCTTTCTTGTTGCTCTTGATGTATCTGCTCATTACATCTCACCTTTTTAAAATGTTAAGTAAAATCAAATTATTAGGCTGCATCTCCCTTTCCATTTCCTAGGGATCTGATCTTCATCCAGCATCCCTGTCTGAGATACAATGAGGCCTTAAAAGCAAAAAGAAATGCCTTAATTTATTCCTACTTACAGGAAACCCCCAGAGTTTGTGATACTTTCAGTTCTCACAGTACTGTTTTTTTCTAGCTTTAAAAAAAAAAAAAAAGTTTTATAGTAAAAACCAAACAACAAAATTAATTTCTTACTTATTTCTTATTTATTTGTACTTAACCTACAATATAAATGCACATAATTAGACAAATAATTTGTGCCAAATGTTTTAGTCCACCAATCATTCAGTGGGATTTTCTGAGTTTGGTGAGTGATGTTCTGTGGTCTCAGAAGTAGTTTCTCATTCTGCACAGCTTGCATCTGGTCCCAATTTCCTGTCTTTTTGAAAGGCCTGAGGAATGACTTCCTCAAAGGAACAGTTGTTCCTCCTCTTCTTCCCTTCCATATATCCCAGTGACTCCTTTTAGTGGTTTTGTTAATTGGGTTACTCCTTATTTCCAACCACCCACAGTCCATACCGCACTCAGTACATTTTGTGGAGTATTTCCATTTGAATGTGGTGTCATTAGAACAGTAGTTCCTCTACTACTAATGCTTCTTCATGGGGCATTTAAAGTTCCCTTTCACAAAGCATAAAATGGACAGGGACAATATTCGTTTACTCTCTATGTATGAATTCCTCAGAACATTTTATTTCCTAATAAGTAAACTAGAATAAAAAACGCTTGTACTTGTTTATTTTATGAAGAGAAATCAGTGAGGGACCTTAGCAAAAATATGTAATTGCTCTTTACTTACAAAGAATGCACAGGCAAAGTAGCACTTAACATAATAAATTTTCTTGGCTCGAAGCTCTAAGACAGCTCTCTATTCACCTCTGTTGTATTTAGCTCTGTTGTTTTCTGTAGCTCTGTTGTATTTAGCTCTGTATCTAGCATCTGTATCCTGATATGTCTGTTATCTGTATGCACACAGGATCCAGCATCATTTTTCTACTCACAACTCACAATCTTTGTACTTTTGTTTCGGGTGATACACTGTGCTCATTTTGGAGACACATAGAAATCAGATGGAGAACCAGAAGTGATAAAGGAATTGTGATCCCCTGGTTCATAGTGTGTGTGTGTGTTCTTTGTATTGTCACTATGGGAAGGTTGTGTAATCATCTGTGATCTGTGTAATCATCATAGTTCTCATTCCTGCAGCCCCTAGTTTGATGTAACTGACTCTAGATTGCTGCCATTGTTTCATTAAGGAGTCAAATTTAGTTTTATTGGCGTTAAATGAGGTCAGTGATTGCGCTGCCACCTTCAGTGGTGTTTTATTGCAAACAATGAATGGCATGCCAAGCCTGCCATGTAATGTAAAAAGTTCATAATACTGCTCTTTTTCATAATCACATTTTATAAATGAAACATTGACAGTTTTACATAGCATATATTCCCTATGAAGATCGTTCCTCAAGATGTAATGGAGGCCAAAAGCTTGAAGATAATCAGAAGAGAATTAGGCAAATGATTAGCAAAGGCATCCACAGTTACTTACTTATTGATCTCTGTTCTTCGACAGTTGAAACCAAAGTAACTATGGCTGAGAAGGAATCCTACTGTTTTGATGTGTAGTTTTAGTAACAGAGTTTTAGGGAGCCCTTTGCAGCTTATGAGTGAGTACTGAATTGGTAGAATGATGTCTACTTTCCTTATGACTGAAAATGGTTTTACTTCACAACAAATAAAACATTAATAGGCTGAATTGCACTCAGAAACTTGACTTTCTATGAGATAAATTTATGACGAAATAGGTCTTTAATTTTGTTATTATGTGTTAATACACAGATAATCAGATTTTATGCCTTTTCATATAGCTTTGTTAATTTAGCAGTGAATATCACAATGCCTTTATATTTTGAGGAATCTCAAGCTTGATTGCTACAGTGCTCTCTGTTAATGTGTTCAGACCAAAATTGTGTATCTATCACTAGCAGGATTCTCTGCACATCCCAGCCTTTTGCAGCATTTGCTAACTGTATATGTGCTGCAACTGCTTCTAGAATATTTTATTTTCAGAGGAGCTTAAAGCACTGGAGAACAGACCCTTTGTGCTTGTGTGATTGGAAAAGCTTTGTTGCTGCTGCTCTTATGCACAAAGAGAATACTCACTGATAAAATTAGTAAATTGCTTTTCACTTTGACATTTTGGAAATCGCTATTCCCTATTTCTCCTTATATTTTGCATCTTAAAGCATTGATAAACCTGTTTCAAAGAATATCAACCTTCCATTATTTGATTGAAATATGATTCTTAAGGCATTTTTGTTAACTTTCTAAACAGATTAAAATGCAAATGGGGTGTTCTTAAATTTAAAAAAATCTATGAATTTACATACATCTTGTTTAGATGATTGCTAAGTGGTGAATATAGCCTGTGAAAGTTAGACCATTTTAATGATAGTATATTCTCTCAATATCAGGAGTTATTGCTAATAATCTTAAGCAAGAAATTCCGAATGGAAATCAGTTCTACAATTTGTATTTAAATTAAAGAGAATCTAAATTTTTTTTTAATTGCTGTTTGTAGCTACAGAAGTCTTAATCATAATTACCAATGAATTTGTAACTTGACAGGGGTCTTTTTAGCCCTGTTAAAGTTCTCTTGTGCTGTAGTATGGGGACAACTGTGTGGAAACACTAGTGTATGCCTGTGTCTTGATGCTGTATGCTTTTTTTAATATCTATAGTCATTTAGCTAGTTGGGAAATAGTTTTTAGAAAAAGCATGTTTCATTAGATATGCTAACTCCTCAAGGTCCCTTCCTTTGGATGTAGACAAATGACAGTATGGTAATTTGACTCTGATGTCCTCATTACCATAGACAATTTAATTCCCTGGGTTATTGACTATGCTGAGTTGAGTGTTGCCATCAAACTGCCTGGAATTTAATTTCTGAAGTGCAGTGGGAAATTGAGACTTTAGGCTGTTCTTTCTAGGACAAGAAAATGACTTCCTCTTCAGATCTATTTTTGAGAAGAGCCTCATATTACATAAGGAGTATCACAAGCACAGAGCTGTATGGAAACTTAAAGGCAGTCTTAGATCAGGATTCTCCCTCTTGGTTGTCAAGCCATCAGTGTAAATGATACAGGGAAATCCCTGGTTGCTTCAGTGTACCTGACTGATTTGCTTAGAAGCACTTTCCTATGAGCAGTGTTTTTCATTACTTCAGAAAATCTCAAGCATCCTGACTGTAATCTGAAAACAAAGTAGTCAGCAGTTCTCACAGCTTCAGACTCTTCGGTCTGAGAAACCCCTTTGATGATGTTCTCATACACACTTCTCAGATATCTCTGAGATCAGAAATCTATGTAACAGAAATATTGAGCATACTGCCTGGAAGTAAGCCTCTCATTATCAAAGAAAGGCAGCACACAAGGTTGTCTCTTTGGCTCCGGTACTCCCTGAACCCTTGTCATGAGCGGTTTTAGGATTGTTACTCCTTAATGCTGCTCTTTTTAAAGTAAATGTATGCAAATTAAATGCTATGATTGCATTACCTGTTAAGTTTATCAGTGGGAGAAGTATTAAAGCATTGCATGGGAAAAACTCTAAATTTCTTCCTTATGATTTGATTCCTGTCAGAATGAAACCTATTAGGTTTCTGGGAAACCACATGTGGGGCAGATTAATGAAGGTGGTTGATGTGATCTAAATGCTCTTGTGGTTTTGAATGGATCCACGTGAACAAAGCAAAACTAGCAAGATTTCCTGTTACATTTTCCTCAAGATCAACCTGATAGCTGAAAACCATCCTATTAGACATGCAATTTTGGTAATCTCTGAAAGATTCTAATAAGGCTGAAAAGAGGTTGGAACAGCTTATCTGAAGCTTCTCTGGTAGATACGCACTCAAATTTCTTAGACTGTTGGTTACCTATATTGTCAGATTTGTAGAATGAACTTCTGTAGTTGATATTAAGCAGTTTCAACTGATGAGATGAAACATCCAGATACCTATTTACAAGGTTCCATGTCTGTAGCATATTGTCTCTGCCCCTTGCCAATGAGGATTTTTAATGACTATGAAAAGCTTATTAGGCCCTTGAAAAAGCCACCAAACTCTTGTTTGTCACTCTAAGCAGTGCCTTCTCTGAGGAACTCTGTGCTTAAAATTACCTTCTTGATTTGTTTAATACTAGTATCACAGAATTGCAGAATTAACCTTCTTAAATGAGAAAGGCAAACATCATACTTGCAGTCTTCTTGATTCTTAATACTGCCTTTTCTTTTTCCTTTATTTTCCTTTACTGTTTCTTAAGTACATCAAGGCATCCTTTGAGCTACTTGCTCTCTTAGAGAAGCCAGCTCTGGGTTGTGTATTTGGAGGAAGATTATTGGCTTAGTAATTATTCCCTACGGACTGATATGCAGAACTTTAAATGAAGATACAACTTTTTTACATTAAACCTTATGCACACTAGAAGTTGTACATTGTAATTTTAGAAGAATTAGTTTCAGTTTTATATATTGGGCTTTAAACATTGAGAGTTTCTTCTTTTTTTTTTTTTTTTTTTTTGAAAGGCTGAACAGCCAGTTGGTCTTATTTCTGCATGACTGAACTGCTGGTTATAGCTGATTAGACAGTACTGTGTCAGAGTATGTTTTAATGCTGTTAGTTGGCTCCTGTCTGTTTTGCATCTGAAACAGGTACTTCAAAAGTAGCATTCAGCACGCATTTCAAATCTACTTTTCTGGAAATGGAATTGATTATAATAATCTTCAAGTGCATGTAAAATATTCAGGCACCATTTTTTTCTTTTTTTATTAGAATAGCACATTTAACTCTCACAGATTGAAGTTGATAACTCCCATCTATAAATTAATGTCTGTTTAAGATTTTCCTTTTAATTCTGAAAAAAAAACCCCAAACTCTGTTCTTGTGCAAGAAGTTAGGATTTTCAAAATTAGTAGAGCACTGCTTTATTTCTCCTTTCACTTACTGATAATTCTCCCTCTGTTACAGTAGTCAGGAATTTCAAGCTAGCCCAAACAGAACCTTACAATGTAAACATTCTTTCCATACTGTGGTTTCTTCTTTCATAATGTCGTTGCTTACTTCTATCTGCAAGACAGTAGACTTTAGAAGAACAGATTAAATTGAAGATGAAGCTAATTGAGAGCTTTCTGACCATCAGCTACTTCAGGAAGCAAAAATTCTGTGCAGAGAAGCCTGAAATTATCATTGCCGTGACCTAAGTCTGTGATGGAAGCAAAACCCCATCAAACTGTAGTCTTAAATTAATGCCAAAATATCCCCAAACACGGTCCAGTTCAGGTCTGAGAACACTGTGTTCAGGACACAATCAATACCCCTAGTAATAACAGGAAGAAGCAAGAATAAAATCACTCGGTGTTGTAAATTTAAGTCAACTTTACTACTACTCTGTACTGAAAAGTGCCTCTTTCAGAATTACTGTTACTTCATTGCTAGAAAATATTTTTTGTGCTTTTAAGACTGCTTAGGCTGAACAACAACTGTTCTCTGAACCTATTAGATTTAGTTTTCCATTAGTTCCTTGAATTCAGTATACTACCTCTTCATGAAAAGTCAAAATGGAGAAACACTTTGTATTCAGAAGAATGCAGAAAGTTCTTGTTTGATAACACTGTGGAGACCTGTATGGTATCTGAAACGTTTCAGAACATGCATGGTGTGAAAAGTAGGCTGGGCTTTAGCATCAGTTGTTTCTTCTGCCTCTGGTGGCATGTACGTTAGGTACAGATTAATTTCCTGAAGATTCTGTAATGTTCCACTCTGAAGATGCCTGTTATGTTCATAGAATCATAGAATGGTAAGGTTAGAAGGGACCTCAAGGATCATCTAGTTCCAGCCCCCTGCCATAGGCAGGAACACCTCCCACTAGTACAGGTTACTCAAGGCCTAGTGGATTCTCCTTCGTTTCTTTGGCCAGCACCCTTGCGCCTTTCGTATTTTTTTTTAATACCTCGAAGACTCAAAACATTCATGTTACTATGTTAAGTTTATTCCATATTGCTGGTCCCTCCTTACTCCCACATAATCCACCCAGATCTATGCTTACCCTTGGATAAGCAGGAGACAGGAAGGTGGGAAGAGGATTGTTGGCAGAAGGAGATGAGGCCAGCAGCCTGGGTTGTAGCAAGGGTTTTCAGGCATCAGGAAGCCAGTTTGAAGCAGCGTCAAAGACAAGAAGATGCAACTACGTTTGGAGTGGAGTCTGAGGAATGTGGGTTGGGAAAAGAGATGTGCTTAGTTTCACGTTGTATGTATTGTAATCAGCGTGATAGGGACAGTGCAGCCTTGTCAAGATGACTTTGTTCAGCTGTTGCAGTATGGCTCCAATATCCCAGAGTTCTGCCTGCCCTAGATTCTAGAGTGTTTATAGGAGGTCATACTCAAAGTGAACACAGCAGTGGTGCCAGTAATACATTTATTCTTTGTCACCTAATCTAACAAGTGTGAATTTTTACTATGAATAAAAATGGTAGTGTTGGGATGTTTATCTAGATCTCTAGATTATAAAATGGTCATAGTCTGAGTGAAAGGAGAGATCCAGTTATGTGTCACTGAATGGTATAGTTACATTGAAAGTTGCAGGCAATTATTACCTGAAACATGATAATTTGTCCAGTTAAAGATTTTCTCTGCATGGCTACATGTAATTCTGTTACTAGCATTTGTGCTAACAGATTGGATGATGCAGATGAATTTTTTAAAAAGCCCACAACATTTGATTTTGTTTTTCAGGTCGAACTCCCACCTCCTGATCTTGGCCCAAGCTCTGCACTAAATCAGACACTTAACTTGCTGCGGGAGGTTCTGGCATCTCATGACTCATCTGTTGTCCCACTGGATGCCCGACAAGCTGACTTTGTGCAGGTATAAGAATGTTGGGGGAGGAGGAACAAGATGTAGAAATTGGTTTCAGTACAGAAAAGAAAGGTGAAACATTAATCTGGTCCCATTTTTAAGCTTTCTTCCAAACCTGAGTTTGTAATGTGAATAAGATGGTGACTAACAAAGTGGATAATTACAGTACGGTATGGAGGGCTGCTCTTAACACAGTATCTAACTTCTGTTATCCAATTACTACTCCATTAAGTAAATACACCCTCAAGATTGCACAATTATCAATTATCTAATCTAGGTTAATCTTCCTCCTGCTAGGTTAGAATCTGTTCTCTGGTTTTTATGCTTTTCCCTTCACTATGGTAGCTGATCACCTGCTGACAAATCCAGTAGAAAACTGCTTTCACAGTTGGAAACTCTCATTTCTCTTTATTATGCTTTAAGGAATAAATACTTTATAGAGACAAAATGAGCTTAGAAGCCTCATGTGACATGGTTTCCTCCTTCCCCCCTCTCCCTTTTCTATGTATTTTCTATTTTAGGTTTTGTCTTGTGTGCTAGATCCGTTGTTACAGATGTGTACTATGTCTGCTAGTAATTTGGGCACAGCTGATATGGCAACCTTCATGGTAAATTCCCTTTATATGATGAAGACTACTTTGGCTCTCTTCGAATTCACTGACAAACGTCTAGAAATGTTACAGTTTCAGGTAAGCTTTATTCCTGAGTTTTTACAGTCTGTAAGTTGTGAAATAAATACATTTGCCTTTGATTAATATTTGCTTTAGGTCAATTCTAAATCAAGGAAATAGGATAATCGTGGCTCTTATCAGTCACAATAAGCAAAATAGCAGGTATCAGAGCTTATGGTACACAGCATCTTTTATTTTCAACAGACAAAAACCAGAAGATGTGTTTTGGTTTGGTTTAGGTGCAGATAAACCTGTACCACTGAACATTTTCATTATCCTAATCATTCCAATGGTTACCTGCAAACCTTGTGAGAGGAAGCAAATGGAAGTTGAAGGCTCAGTCAGATGGATGATTCTATTACATCATAGAGTTATTACTCATTCTCTAGGTCATACTGTAGTATAGCTGAAGTTACTACTTTGGTCCTTCATTCTGCCTTTCTTTTCTCATTTGTTTGCTTTCACCTGACATGCCAGAATAGTACATATCTGTTACCATTTTGTAATGAAAATGTAGTTTATAAACTATTGACTATGGGAAGCTCAGGCACTGCCCATTTATAGTTTTGCTACATGAGCATCTCTGTAATATATCTCAGAAGAGCTTTTGGAGCTGGGGAGCTTGCAAAAAAGTCACAACTTTATTTGAAAGCACCAGTGAAGATTGACTGTGAGCAGTTTTTTGCTTTCTACTCTGAATTAGAATTTCCTGCACCTTTTAGCTCTGAAACAGACAACCTCACCAAACTGCCTAGGGCATTTCTAATTTCCATTATCAGAGCTGCTTTTTCAGTAGATGTTGCAACTGATTTATTCTTCAAATAAGCAGTAGAACTGAAGGTTATGCATTTAATACCATTTATTTTCTTCAAACATTTTACAAATAGAGGAATAGACTGAAAAAATACCTTTAAGATTATACATAAGTATAAAAAATTATTATTAAAGTGGAGTTAGAGTGGCATATTTAATACGAGAGACATTTTTCACAGGGAAAAAAAAAGAACTCTCTAAGACAGCTGAGATCTTCAAATTGAAATATTAAAGTTTCCCTTCTAACTTAAAAGTGCATTTTTCTAAACAATTTTAGGGAGTAAAAAAAAACTTAAAATATCACACATGGAAGGCTTACATTTTACAAAAGTTTGATGTATTACAGCTTTTTGCTTTTCTTTAGAATTAGAAGAAAACTTTAAAGAAATGTGAGGTAGTTATCTGTAAAAACGAAGTCATAGTGTACTTATACTGAAATATCTTTCAAAGACTGCTCAAACTATAAAGTGATTGCTACTGCTGTGACTAGATTTATTAATTAGGTTTCTCTGCTAAGTGATGATTATGCTCAGAATGTAAAATATATTTGACTCTTGATATAAAGATAAAGCAAAAGTAATAGCAAAATTTGTTTCTTGTTCTTTCAGATAACTTTATTTTCAAATAAGCATGTTTATCAGTGTTGAATTTAAAATCACTATTGATTATGATTTAGTTTTGTTTTATTTAACTTGTTAAAGATTGCCTCTCTTGTTTATAATAAAACTTCTGTGCTATTGTCAATATTTGCAATAAGAGTGGGATAATTTTTATCACCATTTTGAATTACAGCAAAATAAAATGATACTTTAGAGCTTTGATATTTTTGATGCCGTTAAATTTACAAATACAAAAAAAATTAGGTTCTTCTGTTAGTGAGATATGAAAGGATCATCAACATTTTTATGAGTGAATCTTCATAATAATGAAGACAAATGGATAAAAGAATTATGCTGTATCTATTTGTGTCTTTTCCTTGTTTGTCGATACTTGCCATTTTAAATAATTTTTTACTATTGGTATTGTAGCCTTTAACCCTAGAACTTGATTTATTTAGTATTCTCATGCACATCCTATAAATATCTTATGCTTGAAATTTCAGATTGAAGCTCATTTAGATACACTTATAAATGAACAAGCTTCCTACGTGTTAACAAGAGCTGGTCTGAGTTACATATATAACTCTCTGCAGCAACACAAACCAGAACAGGTGAGCTTGTATAATGTACACATTGAAGAAGTACTGCATACATGCCAGCTAGAAGCAATTTGCCACTAATATTTCTGTGAATTTAGCTTCTTTAAGTGAAAATACAGTAATATTTGCTGATTTTTTCACATGGGACCAGGCCTGTTAGACAAAGGCACCTTGCAAGCACACAAACTTTACACTGTACATTCAGCAAGCCTAGCAGGTTTGATACACAACAATTCTTCTGTGCAGCTTATCTGTGTATCAAGCTCCATACACCACAGACATCTCATACATTCTGAAAATAGCTGTTTTGGTAATTTAATATGCCTCAGAAAGTGTCGGAGTCAAGCTGGCTCTACAAAACACAAAACTGGGTTTGTATACCACCTTCATAACATCTAGAACATAATGGACCTACAGTGCTTGCAGTGTTCAGGGTTCTTCCATTACACAGCATAGCTAGAGCAGATACTGTGCTGTGAAAATTAGACTGATACTCATAATTTCTTGTGAACCACAGTTGTTAAGTGGGAACTATTAATACAGACCCTCTTCCCTTCTGCTGTGCCTATGTCCTTTTGTGATCTTTTGTAAAGATGAAGAACAGGTTTTTTTACCCTGGAGAAAGCAGAACTCTGGAGAGTTTTAGATTGTTTCTCCAGCCAATGATTTTATGTAAAGTGCCCAAAGTCAACAGATTTTTATGTGTAACAATGAATAAATAAATGTATAAACAATCTGATTAATAATTCAGCTTGGTCTCCTATTCGTGAGCCTATTTCCTGTTCTAAAACAAATTTCAAATTGACCAGGGCAGATTGCTGATGGAATGTAGCAATTTTAATTTATATCTGTCCAGCTGCCTGGCTGCAGAGGTGATGTCATAGGATTTGCTTGGGGGTTAGGCATTATGTGTACATTGTAATACCACACCAGCACAGATTTACTGGGAATCAGGCTTGAATTCCACACTGCCTCAAAAGAGAAGGGAAGTTGTCCTCTTGTAATTCTGCAACGCCAAGGAGGTGTGGCCAGTTTGCAGTTCACTTTTTATCCTAGACTTTGTGGAAGACTTTTTTGGGGACTTATTTCATGATGATGAAGGAAGAAAAGGGCTTAAAAGGACAAAATTAACGAAGTCAGTATTCAGAGTTTTTAATTTAAGAGAGAGATAGAATGCAGATGAACTGTTAACAGCATTTCAGTATTGATAATGGTGTTTCAGTTTCCAAACATTTATGATCCTGTAGCAGGACCAAATAACAATTTAATACTGAACTGATTATAGAATTTATTATTTCTTATCTTTTTTCAATATGCTAGTATGACTTTTTTTTTCACCTGCTTTCACTACTGATTCTTAGGGTCCTCTTTCAAGTTTGCCAAGTATGGATTCTGTGTCCCTGAAGGTTGCAATGGTAAGCTTTTTAGAATTTCATGTTATGGTGGTGATACTGATATCAATATCACAGTATCACACTATAACAGTATAAGCAAGGTTGGAAGAGACCTCAAAGATCATCAAGTCCAACTCATTACCACAGACCTCAAGACAAGACCATGGCACCAAGTGCCACTTCCAAACCCACCTTGAACACCTCCAGGGACGGTGACTCTACCACCTCCCTGGGCAGCCCATTCCAGTAGCGAATGACTCTCTCAGTGAAGGAACTTTCTCCTCACCTCGAGCCTAAACTTCCCCTGGCACAGCTTGAGACTGTGTCCTCTTGTTCTGGTGCTGGTTGCCTGAGAGAAGAAAGCAACCTCCTGCTGACCATAACCACCCTTCAGGTAGTTGTAGACAGCAATAAGGTCTCCCCTGAGCCTCCTCATACTGAGACATGGGAAAGAATAGTTAACTGTGTGATGTAGTAAATATTAATTTAACCAGTCATACTCTTGAAGAATAGCTAAATTACCTGTTTAGGAATACTTCATTTGTAGTAACTCAGTCACTTGTAGTAATAAATATATAAATTATTTATGAATGAGTAGTAACGGAATATTAGTTTTCTAAGCCTTAAGAAGCAGAACTTCACTTAATAGAATGCTATCCCATGAGTGATCTTAAATTGCTAAAAGCAAATACTTAGCTCTAATTAGTTCTAATTACCAGAGTTGTTTGGGATTTTTTTTGCCTGTATGCTTTGAAATGTAGGTTCTGCTATCATTTATAATTTTAGTCCTAAGGGTTTGATTTTATGCAAATAATTCAGTCAAACTCAGAAGTTGGGTATTGGCCATATGTCAGTTCTGCCAGTTTAAACCCATTGCCCCTTGTCTTGTCATTGCAAGACCTTGTAATTAGTCCCTCCCCAGCCTTCCTGTAGGCCCCCTTCAGATACTGTAAGGCTACTAGAAGGTCTGCTCAAAGCCTTCTCTTCTCCAGGCTGAAGAGCCCCAACTCTCTCAGTNCAGTGGTGATTATCACCAGTCCTGGTGATAATTTTTCTCTTACTATCTAATCCAAATTTTCCTTAGTGTAATATGTGTTAAGTATTCCTTTATGTTTTCACGTATGACAAAACCTATGAGAAAACCTATGAGAAAGCTCCATCTTTTCTATAGTCACTCATTTGGGCATAGAATCATGGATTGGCTTGGGTCAGAAGGGACCGTCCAAGATTCTAGTTCCAACTGTCCTGCCAAGGGCAGAGGCATTATCCACAAGACAAGGCTGCTCAAAGCTACATCCAGCCTGGCCTTGAACACTTAAAAGGGGGCAAACACAACCTCTCTGATAGACAACTGAAGGCAGCAGTAACATTCTTTCTTGGTATTTCCCTCCAAACTACTAGAATCAAAACTCTTTTTTCACTATATTCTGAGGGGGAGGGGAAGTAGGTTTAGAAGCAGTTCAGAGAGCCTGAACTAGATCCATTGCTCCTGTTTTTCCCAACATAAGCAGTGCCTCCCTGTCAAAGGGTGGAAAGTGCAACATGTCTGACTTGGACAGACTGTATTTCTGTCTAGAGGCCCCTGTATTCCCTCTGTACTGAATAGACTAGGTCTGATCACAGAAGTTCCACCTCAAGATGAGGAAAAACTTCTTTACTGTAAGGCTGCCCAGAGAGTTCATGGAATCTCCTTCTCTAGAGACTTTCAAGACCTGTCTGGAAACATTGCTGTGTGACTTGCCCTAAGTCACACAGTGGGGCAGGGGGATTGGACTTGATGATCTCTGGAGGCTCCTTCCAGCCTCCTCCATTCAATGATTCTGTGATTTTCAGTGATGCATGTATACATGCACTAGCTGCATATGAAACTTAAATGGATAATTATGACAGCTGAATTCAGCTCCTCAGAGTCAGAAACTGACAATTTTGGTGACAAGGGTGCTAAATTAGACATTTGGCTTTGCCTATTAAGTTCTACCTTAAGTGTTTGTAGACTCTATCGTAAACATATAAAAAGAGAAAATTTTATCAAATAAAAAGGTGTCATTTGAATGTAAACACTTTTAAGACATCTGTGCTTTTGCCTAGTTTCACATAACAGCAAATTCTTAAGACGTTGGTCTCATGCTCTTCCCCACCTTAGGCTCAGTTTGATCGATACCTCTCTGCTCCAGATAGTCTGTTAATGTCCCAGCTGAACTTCCTTCTGAGTGCCACTGTGAAGTAAGTATCTGCCCTGGCTTTGGCTAGGATAGGGTTAAGCTACCTTTTTATGGTGGGTTTGTGGTTTGGGTTTTTTTTTTTGTTTTTTTTCCCTTCTACAAGCATGTGGGAGGAGCCAAATGTGGAGTATTCCACAGCATACTGATGCTATGTAAAAGAAGGGCTGTGTGCGTGCTTCTCACAGATGACTGACCATGGTGTGGCACAACATGGTGGGACAGGATAAGTGAATGGGATGTGCCATGGTGGTCAGTACTGTGTTGTGTATCACTTGCTTTATACAGTATTTCATTAGTAGTATTGTTCTTCCCAATTGTTTTTAGTTCTGTGCTGTTCACATAGGACTCTCATCTCAACCCATGGGGTCTTTGTTGCCCGATTTTCCTTCGCATCACACCACAGGGTGTAGGGTGGCATTTGAGTGAGCAGCTGCTGGCTGGACCTGGACCACAACAGTAAATTATCTGTGAATTTCTGTTATGCCTACATAATGATCAGGAAGATTGATTTGATTAGTTTTTAGTGGATCTCGATGAGAATTCAGGTTATCAGCTGTGTTCACATTTGCATTGTCCTTCAGGTCATAATTCAGTTTTGTTCTCACCCTCCTTTTCTGAAAAAGCAGCAAGGAATAAGTAATTTCGTGACTCTCTGAAGTGGTTACTCTTGATTTAGCAGACACCATCAGAATTAATTACATTGATCAATTCTGAACATGTTCTACTGTGCCCACATTTTTTTTTTTTCCAATTCAGTTGTAAATTGTTTTAGGACTATTTCATGAGCATTCTAAAGGCAGATGAAATAACATAATTCTCCACTCAAGATTTCTTTTATCTCCACTGCTCAATCAGGTCTGGAATTTTTAACTTTGTTATCTCCTGCTGTAGACTGTTGGCATTCCATCCCATTGAATACTATGATGAATTTACTTTTCACCTAATATGGTTGATTTCTGCTTTGAAGTATGGAAGCGAGAACTTTATTGTCTCTTCTCATGTTTTTCAAATACAGCTGTACCCAAAGGCTAGAGAAAGTGCCATGAATTTCTGTCCAGTTAAATGTGAACCATAAAGAGACACTTTGTGGTACTTAGAGAATGATACATTACACTGACAAAAAAACATTTCTTGGAATTTTTTTTCACACTTTTGTGAAGAATGCAGGTTGCAGAACTTTCCAGAAATTGAAACTGGAACATCACATTTTCTGTAATGCAACAGTATTTGGAGTTTTACTACTAGTACCTGTCCTCAGCAGGATTTCATTACATCATCTTGTAAGTGAAAATTACATATGTGGACAAATATTTGTTGCTGGAAATTTATAAGAATAGAATACTTCAGTTGGAAGGGACTTGCAACAAACTGTCAGGATCTCCTGCTGTATTGCTCAGGTTCTCCTCACCCAAAGACTTCCAGTTTCATGCCATGTATTTGGAGCATGGCTTGACATGGAGGATATTGGTGCTTTTCACTGGATCTCTGCTGGGGTTACTGCTCCTGAAGCTCAGCCAGCAGAGCTGATCCTGTTGTGTGAGAACTGTTTTGCTCCAGTACAGATCAAACAGAGTAGGCTGAGCAGTAACCTCAGTGAAGTGTTGCAACTTTGCTTCTAGATGTCGAGCTGTTAAACCTAGAATTTAGCTCTTGGTATTTTTTTTAATGTAGGTCTATTTGAAAATCATAACAACATTGAATATATTTTGAAGGCCTCAGTTTTTCACTGCTAAGACAAAGTGGTTTTCCAGAGGTAGACTTTATGTTACCATAAAGACTTGGGCACAGTAAAATTACTTTGACTTAATAACTTCTTCTGTTAAGACAAACTGGGGTAAGCTGGTCACTCTTATTCTTATCCCACTGATAAGCTTTTTAAACCTTTCTTAGCACAGTTTAAGCCAAATTCATGTTACCTTGCAACAGTGGGCATCTGAGAGGTGAGCCTGTGTGAAGAATATTGCTGTAGCTTCTGTAGCTTAGCTGACATGCAGGAGTTTATTAATCTGCTGTAACTCAGTGCTACAGGTCAGATTCTGCTCTGAATTAAAAATAAAAATATATAGTGTGGTAGCCACTTAGCCTTTAAACGTAGAATCATAGAATGGTAAGGTTGGAAGGGCCCTCAAGGATCATCTAGTTCCCCCCCCCTGCCATAGGCAGGGACCCCTCCCACTAGTACAGCTCACTCAAGGCCTCATCCAACCTGGCCTTGAACCCCTCCAGGGAGGGAGCAGCCACAACCTCCCTGGGCAACCTGTGCCAGTGCATCACCACCCTCACTGCAAAGAACTTCCTCCTCACATCCAGTCTAAATCTTCCCTCTGCCAGTTTACACCTATTGCCCCTTGTCCTGTCATTGCAAGACCTTGTAAATAGTCCCTCCCCAGCCTTCCTGTAGGCCCCCTTCACATACTGAAAGGCTACTCTAAGGTCTCCTCGAAGCCTTCTCTTCTCCAGGCTAAAGAGCCCCAACTCTCTCAGTCTGCAGCTTCAAACACAAGCAATGCTTCTGAAATTTTAATACCTATTTACAGAGAATCAGGGTCTTAACAGTCAGTATTTTCTGTAGTAAATAAACTTTCAAAATTCAAAAGTTTCTCAAAAATCAAGCAAAACATTTAGCCAGTACTGTAATTTTCATCTCTGGCTGTAGTAGCTGAAATTTTCAAGTTAGTTTTGCAAACATCTGATGTCAGTTTTGCAGATGTCTTCCTTGAAATCACTCATTTGTGACCCATTGTTCCAGTAGTTCATTGGTTCTAGAAACAGACAAGGTGCTTTTAGTAAGGGACCAGTGTGTCATATACTCATTGGCAATATCATTGTAAGCTTTGCAGTTATGAAAACCATTCCTTCCAGCATTTGCCAGTGAATGCTCTGGTCTTCGAGTTCCCTTTGGTAATTTACAAAATTTTAAGCTATTTATTTAGTTATGTGTTACTGGTTTTGAAAAGGTCTTCGCATTTGTGTTGAATCACAGAAACTGAATGCTGGCAGCACTATTTTTAGAAAGTGCTGCCATTTGTGTTAATGATAAAATGTATCATGTTGTTATGGCAACTGAAATCCTAATGTATTGATTAATGAAAGTGACATGTGATAGAAAGACTCATTTGATGCTGTTAAATCCTCTGGAATTATTTTAATGATTTTTTTCAATTAATATTATTTAGTGCAATACAGGTAATTTTATACAAATGCTGTGTCCAAGGCTTTCTCAAGAGGTTGTCACATTGCAATAGCTTAGTGATCCCAGACTGTGTTAAGAAATGGCTGTTTTTATCTGAGCACCTTGAATATATGAATAACCTGGATGTTAGGAAGAAGTTCTTTCCAGTGAGGGTGGTGAGACACTGGAACAGGTTGCCCAGGGAGGTTGTGGAGGCTCCCTCCCTGGAGGTGTTCAAGGCGAGGTTAGATGAGGTTTTGAGTGACCTGTGCCAGTGGGAGGTGTCCCTGCCTATGGCAGGGGTTTGGAACTAGATCATGGAATCATAGAATGGTAAGGTTGGAAGGGACCTCAAGGATCATCTAGTTCCAACCCCCTAAATCTCCCCTCTGCCAGTTTAAACCCATTGTCCCTTGTCTTGTCATTACAAGACCTTGTAAATAGTCCCTCCCCAGTTTGAGGTCCCTTCCAACCTTACCATTCTACAATTCTATGTTTCCCTTACAGAAGTGGTTCTAAATTTACTATTAAAAGGCCAGTCTTTTCCAGGCATGTCAATAACCTGGTAGTACTGGCAGTTTTGTATATCAACAAAGTAACTACTTTGCATCACAACAAAATGCAGACGTTTTGTCCCTTAATTTTTTTTCTCACAACTTCCCTTTCTTAATATTTCCTGAGAAGACAAAGTTTGACCTACTTGGTCTGTGAGATTTCTGTAACTTCTCAGTTCCCAAAAGGTAGGAAAATTCAACCCTCATTTTAGTGGATGGAATTAAGGTGTCTCTACTCTTTCGCTTCATATTACAGCAAGGCTGAATCTGAATTCATGGTTACCTTGGTTTCTTCAGCTTCTCCTAGTGTTGCCTGAATGAGTTTAGCTGTAAAATAGTTTTACCTACCTTTTCTGATAGATAGAAATGCACATGCAGCTGTAAGCACATCACCATGGTGATTAAACCGATTTAATGGGCAATGTAAAAAAAAAAAAGTAGTTTGTCTTTAAAAGAAATTAAACGTTTGAGTTAAATTTAGCATCCAATCTTTGTGCATTGTTACTCATTTAGATCCTGATAATAACAGCATGCAGATTTCACAGCATTGTGAATAAAAAAAGGCTGTGGCAAGTTTTAAATCTTGAACCACTATCACATTCAGCTCTTCTTTTTTGACTGAATATGGGATCAGGTGCTGTCAAGATAAAGAAAAATAGAGTATATTTGCAAATAGGTGGGGGAAAAAAAAAAAAGATATGTTCACAAAGGAGATCAAGAAGCCACAGGAGGCAGGCAGTAGATCACTAAGATTATTAGTCTTAAAAGATTCAGAGGAGTGCTGATGAAAAACTAACATAAGCAAACTAAATCCTTCTATTTTTTTTCATGATTGCAGAAATAAAAGGCTAATTTCTTTTTTATCAGAATCATATGTATGAGGGGTTATCTGATACAGAGACATGAATCCCCTTTTTGTTGTAAAAATTTAAGCTGTCTTCACAGTGGAAGTGAAAGGGCTTTTTAATGTAACTCACTGATTTTTAATGTGCATTTTTAGCATGTATCTGTAACTGTGTGTAGTACAGTTGTATTCCCTGTGATTTGCAAATTGCAGTTTTGTTTGTGGTGTTTTGTTGTTTGTTTGTTTGTTTTTTTTAGGGAGCAGATAATAAAACAGTCAACAGAGCTGGTCTGCAGAGCTTACAGTGAGTTATATGCAGCTGTGATGAATCCTTCAAACGAATATAAGGATCCAGAAACCATACTACACAGATCTCCTCATCAAGTTCAGGCACTCCTTTTGTAGTCTTGCTTTCCCAAAATTTACCAGAATCCATAATTAAGTGTTTGTTGAGTATTTGCATCAAGTTATTTTTCTGTTTTGAAATTGGATGTGTAACTGCATAGTTAAAATATGTAGGAATGTGTTTAGTCTGCTTGGCAGAAGTCTAGTCTGTCCTGTATCTTCAAATACCTTCTAATAGAATATAGATTAAAAATCATTTTAATGTGTTCCTCTAATGGAAATGGACCTTGGCAATATGAAATCTCTTTGAAAAAGGGAGTGAAGGAGTAAAAAGCTTTTCCCTTGCTGTACATAATCCTTCCAGCCGCGAATTGAAACAGTGTCTCTCTTATGACCTCACCAATATTTCTGTTTGCTCTTTTCCCTGTTCATTTTCTCAGCCTATCATCAGCCAATGCTGATATGTGTAATTTTAATACAACTGATAGACTTTATATGTCTCAAGTGCATTGCTTTTACATCTTACAAATCACTTCAGACTGTTTGGTGCTGTTGGTTAAAGCTTTGGGGCAAAATTTGAGTGCTTTTTTGGAATCCATTATCATTGTTGCTGGTTTTGGCATTTTCTGTACATAACTTGGGACTTAATGCTTTAAAGTATTTGTGTATTTTTGTTTTACTGGAAGAATTTTGGTTTATGGCAATGGTTCTATAGGAATTCTTGCAACAGTTGAAACTTGCAAATATCCTAAGGCTGGGACCAATAATACTGGAGGTCAGAAAAATGCAGTATGGCCATTCCTTGTTCACATGTTTCTGTTTTGCTTTAAGTACAGAAAATGTCCACCTGCTCTAGTACAACCTTTTATTCTGTTAATAATTCACCACAAGATTTTTGTGGTTTATATGTCTGCCATGGTACTCATAAATATTATAGTTAAGTTCAACTGTGGCAGCCATAGGTTGTCCTGAGAACTGTGCAAGAGAGCCAGATTGTGTAGTTGTTCAGAGCTGATGTTTAGAAAGCCAAGAGTGAAGGTTTAATTTCTTTCCTTCTTCAGTGCAAAGCTGAACATGCTCTGAGTAGAAACCTGAACTGTATAGAGAGTTACAATTTAGGGGACCTTTGTTTCCAGTTATAGAGGAAAATAGATAACTAGAACACTTGTTTTCTTTTGGGCCTTGTGATAATTTTCTGCAAATACCTTAAACATTCTTTTTGGAAAGCCTTGTTACAGGAAAAAAAAAAAACAGGAAATGAAATGTTAGTAAAAAGATGGGGTGGTTTGGTTTTTTTTAGGGGGGAGAGTTGTGGGGTTTATTTTTTTGTTTGTTTTTTAAAGGATAATTTAAGATAACTGTTTTGTTGGAAGCATTTGGGTTTTGGTGTTTTCCTCTTTGTTGTTGTATGGGTGCCACAGAGTTACTAGAATTGCCAGAGTTCACACTCATATTAGATGTGGCTTATTTATATACATCAAGGGGGAGATGAGCAGTCATTCATATTGAATAACTTACATAGTTTATTTTTATCAACAGTAATATTCATCATATAAAATATATATATAGCTAGTGGCAGCCAAGTCTGCAGCTTAGTGTAGGCTTGCAAAAGAGCAAGAAATAGGAAAGAGCAGCAGCAGTATGTTTTAGTCTCTCAAAAAATTCATTGCACAAGATATATCCAGCACATTCAGAAATCAGCTTCCCTGGTAATACCACAATAAAGCAATAGCTTCTTTTCCAAATGGGCATTATTTGTTGATATAATAGAAAAAAGATTTGCAAGTGTCCCTGAAGTTCTTGAATCCGTCATAAATTCTTCTGTAAATGCAAGTTAGATTTATTGTGCTTAAGAAATTCAACCCTGTAAGACAAAATAAAACAAACAAACAAAAAAAAAGGTCTGGAAGCTTAGAAAAGCTGTAATGAAAAATTGCACTCTTTTACTAGGTAAGGCACTTAGAATCACTCTGATTTTGCATTACCATAGTATATATTGAGATGGCTGTTCATTGTTGTTTAATGATCTTAATATTGCTTAATATGCCTATAATTATTATATAATATGTGAAAATTAGATCTGTTATGAAAGGATTATTAGCTTGTTATTAGAGTAACACCTAAGAATGAGCTTTTTCCTGAAGTTACACTCAACCTCAGCCTCCAATATTGTCAGTAGTTTGCATGAGGATTAGTAAGAAGTTGCTTCCTATCTTTGAGTCCATGCAGAGACTTAGCCATGATTTTATCTTCTCATAACAAAAATGCAAAGGCTATAAAAGCTATAACTTAGTAAATTACTAATTTTGATCTGTATAATTAAAGTAAATGACAAAGAGTGAGAAATGAGAAAGGAAATCAATAAAAGCATTTGGTTTACTGACCTCTGTCTTCTGTGTTGTTATTTCCTCTTGCTTGCCTTCCTAAGAGAAATAAGAAAGGGTCATTCAATTTTGACCTGCTTTTTCTTTTCTTTTACAAGTTGCCAAGATGTCCACACAGGGATCCATGAAGTTGCACTCCTCTGATTGCATGGATGACCCATAAGTGTTCAGACTAGTTACTGCAGGTCTAATATGAACATCAGTTTGATTTGTGCATGAAAAGATGCTGACCTGGCTGGTCTGAGTTAGTCAGTACTTCTGCTGTTTGTCTTTAAATGCTATATGTGGAGGGGGTTGCCCTCAAAGGGTGAGCTGGGCAGCACTGTGCTTGGAAAGACTGGGTAAAGAGGTATTGGAATACTGCATACAATGGGCAGCAGTCTGAACATTTGGCACTCCAAGGACCAGATCTGAGAACTGATGCTCAAAAGGCATCCCCCAGGGATCTGTGCTGGGTCCAGTGCTGTTTGACATCTTAATCAATGACAAGGGATAGAGTGTCTGCTCAGCAAGTTTGCTGATGACACCAAACTGGGAGGCTTGGCAGATACAGCTGAAGGCTGTGCAACCATCCAGCAAGACCTGGACTGGAGAGCTGGGCACAAAGGAACCAAATGAGGTTCAATAAGGACAAGTGCAGAGTCCTGCCTCTGGGGAGGAATAATAAACTGCACCAGTACAGGTTGGAAGGTGATCTGCTGGAAAGTAGCCCTGTGGAAAAGGACCTGGGAGTCCTGGTGGGTAACAGGTTATCCATGGAACAGCAATGTGCCCTTGTGGCCAAGAGGGCCAGTGGGATTCTGGGGTGTATTAAGAAGAGCGTGTCCAGCAGATCAAGGGAGGTTCTCCTCCCCCTCTGCTCTGCACTGGTGAGACCCCATCTTGAGTACTGCATTCAGTTTTGGGCTTCCCAGTTTAAGAGGGACAGGGATCTGCTGGAGAAGGTCCAGTGGAGGGCTACGAGGATGATTAGGGGACTGAAGCACTGCCTTATGAGAGGCTGAGGGACCTGAGGCTTTTTAGTCTGGAGAAGAGAAGAATGAGAGGGGATTTAATAAATATTTATAAATATCTGAAGGCTGGGTGTCAGGAGGGGGGAGACAGGCTTTTCTCAGTTGCTCCCTGTGATAGGACAAGGAGAAATGATTGTAAGCTGCAGCACAGGAGGTTCCACTTCAACAGAAAGGGAAATTCTTTACTGTAAGGGTCACAGAGCACTGAAACAGGCTCTCCAGAGAGGCTGTGGTGTCTCCTCTGGAGACTTTCAAGGGCTGTCTGGATGCATTCTTCTATGACCTGAGCTAGATTATGGTCCTGCTGTGGCAGGGGGTTAGACTCGATCTATTTGGGTCCCTTCCATCCCCTGACCACCTGTGATCCTGTGAAAGGCCTCTTTTTGCATTGTCTGATGCAAAGAGCACTTTCATGGGAAGTGCGAGAGCTGATTGTAGGCCTAAGGAGTTCAGAGTCAACATCTTCTGCCTTCCTGGAGAGCATCCAAATCCTTGACTTGTGTAGTATGAGATGGGGCAGCTCTGTTTCTTCCCTTTTGAATCCATCAGCTGTGCAAAGTAAGTCAGTGCAAAATATAGGAAGCATGAGATGGAATAAGCAAGGGGGTCTTTGGCCCTCTGGCATGTGCTGAGGACTCAGGGCTCTCCCGAGGACTCCAAGCTCTAGATCTTCCTCAAGTTTTTACATCAGGACCTTACCTTTGACCCCTAAGACCCATAATATATAACAGGATCAGGACTTTATCACCCATGGAATATCCAGCAAATGGCAAGCTACAGAGGTGAGTCTGGGCTGGACCCAAGGTGGTTCACTTGCACTGGTGACAGCACCTCTATGTGTGGAATATTCTCCTCTCTTTGTAAATATGCATACCACAATGGAAGTAAAATATGAAGTTGTTTTAATTCTAGCAAGCAAACAGTAGCCCAGTCACACTGATTTTTTTTTGTTATTGTTGTTGTTTTTTTGGTGTGTTTTCTATTGTAGGGAAAGAACCTTAAGGAGGTTTGGAAAAGTCATAATATGCTTTGATGTGTTTGAGTGCTGTCCCTGTTCTCTCTAAGATTTATGATTGTAGCCCTGCATTTTGTCTGGTGATAGACTCAACTGTAATTATTTTTATTAAAGTTTTTTTAAATATGTGTTGGAGGAAAATACTTCCAAAACAGCTAAACTTTTCCATTCACTTAGAAAAAAAACAAAACCAAAACTCTGCATGTTCTTTGATCCCTTTGCTTACCTTGCTGGGTCATTTTGCAGACAACCCAGGGGGTGGGAAGCTTTAAAAATTCTGAAAATTAAACAAAGGGTTTAGACATATTTCCATTTGTAAAACACACCCTCCTGAAGCAACACAGACATAGGCGTGGATTTGTTTGAAATCTGTCACCACCTGCTTCTGAGGGAAAATGCAGAAAAAAAAGCCATCCAAAACAGTCATGGCAGGGTTAGATGTTGTACATTTGAATAGTTTGGAGAATTTTCCAGATGCAGGTCAGAAGAAACTAGCCTTGGAAGTAAAAGGTATGTCATACAACTCAGCTTCACATGTTGGATTTACTTGTTAAAGGTTTCCAGAACCTCTGCATCTTTTCTTCCATCACTCTGAAACACTTTGCAAACTAGACTTCAAGACAATCCTGCAGCTTCTAGACCAATTCTAACCCTTGGTCTGTTTGGAGTAAAATGAGATGCTTTGATTCCCCCAGTGGCATAGAAAAGCAGTGGGTGAACGTGAAGGAAAATTTTTCTTGGAAGAATTTGTAAGAATGGGAAATGAATGGAACTTGAACTTTGCTATTTGTCCTCAAGGTTTGGAGAGGCAATGCTCTTCATGAGCAGGGCAGGACTCTCCATGTATCTACTGCACAGTAGAAAGCCAACTTCAGTTTTTCAGAGTCAGGCTATTCTTCAAAAGGTTTTTAAAGGCATTTTGGAAGTGATCACATACTCCTGTGCAGTACTAAATTGAGTGCTCACTACCCAGCTAGGCTCCAATGGGGACGTTCACGCTAGCCCAGTATGCGTAGTTACCAAATGCTCAAAAGACATATGAACCTCTTGTCACACCAAGGTCTTCTTACAATGCCTCAGCTGTCTACATCCTTGAGTATAGAGCTGGTGTAGAGCTGAAGGAAATCCGTGGCATTTTTTCTAACTTGATTCATCCCTTCAAAGATGGTGTGGGTGAATCTTCAGTAACCTATAGCATCCTCTGGTGCAGTGCTGTGGAAAGATGAAGTGGGAAAGAGCCCTTCACACCTGAGAAAGTGCATTCATCCTTTTTCTTATGCACATTAAGGCCTAAATGATGGTGTGACCTCCTCATGCTCCAGGTTATCACACAGACTTTGCATACATTGAGAAGAAAAGGCTTCAGGGAGACCTAATAATAACCTTCCAGTACCTGAAGAGGGTCTACAAGAGACTCTTTACAAAGACTTGTAGTGATAGGACAAGGGGCAATGGCTTCAAACTAGGGAAGAGTAGATGGATGTTAGGAACATGTTCTTTACCATGAGGGTAGTGGAACACTGAAACAGGTTGCCCAGGGAGGTGGTTGGGGCACCATCCCTGGAGATCACAGGATCACAGGATGTTAGGGGTTGGAAGGGACCTCCATAGACCATTGAGTCCAAGCCCTCTGCCAGAGCAGGACCATAGAATCAAGCTCAGATCATACAGAAACACATCCAGACAGGTCTTGAAAGTCTTCAGAGAAGATATTCAAGGTGAGGCTTGACAGAGCTCTGGGTAACCTGATCTAGTTGAGGATGCTCCTGCTTACTGCAGAGGGGGTTGAAGTAGATGACCTTTGATGGTCCTTTCCAAACCCAGACCATTCTGTGATCCTATGAAGCACAACATCTTTTCTTATTTTGACTATCTTGCTTTAGCAGTAAGGAAACTTTGATTGAGCAAAATAATGTCTGGAAGGTGTTTGATATCCTATGGCAGGGCAGCTGACAAAAAAAAAGACTTGCATGCAAAAAGACAATGAAGCTTTCATTTGCTGCCTGGTTCACAGATGTGGCATTGTCAAATTGCAAGAAAATGCCTGGCAGACTCTATCATTGACTATATTTAGGAAGGGGAAAAAAAAAATCAGAGCACACTATTTATAGAAGCAACACAAATAAGCACAGAGTTCTTATCAGCCAAAGATAACATTAGTTGTGATTTATCAAAGTAATCTTTATTTTATGGAAAATGGATAATAGGGTGTAATTTAATCCTTTGTGAATGTAATGTATATTTCAAAGGGTTCTTTCTTGTCAATAAAACCATTTGTTGTGCTTGTTAAACTAATTAGTCTTGCTGCTGTTGCTTAGGACAGGATAAAAGATGCCCATTAATGAAACAGGGAGGAAAAGACAGGTTGAGAAGTTTGTGAAATATTTTGTACTCCTTGCAAGCCAGTTTTCTCCTCAAAATAGACTTCAGCTCTTTCACTGTGACCTGCCTTAACCAGGCTTGTCCAGATGATAAATTTTCCTTTTGCAATTCTGAAATGGGTTTCCTGAAAAAGATCATTTAATCTCTGGGTGTTTCAGCTGCTACAGGCATCAGGAGCTCTCCTGAATTCCCTGGGTACTGACACTGGTATAAGCCACCATGCCTACCAGCCTCACAGCTTAGCACCAACAGGGAGGGTGATGTTCCTGGCTGCTTCTCCCTGCTCTTTGCATTTTTTCCACCAAACACACTCCAGGAGTCACATAGGGAAAGAGAAAAGGGAAGAAAACAAAGCCACCCGAGTGCATCCTGTGCTGGTCCATGGCAGGCCATGCACTTTCTACTGGGCAAGGGCAGATTTCACAGGGGCATGTGCTGAGTCTAGGCTCTTCATGAGCCCCCAGCAGCAGTGCCTGGCTGCAGAGGTGGGACATGAGCTCATTCTCTGGATTTGCAGCTGACCTTGAAAGATCAGTCAGAAGTGGGCAGAAGTCAGAAGAGGACACATATTTTATTACCATCTTAGTATTTTATTACCATTTCTTAGTGTTTCTGGTGTTCTTGTTTGTAGCCTAGCAGCCTCGGGAACTTTTTATAGAAATTTATGAGTGATTTTCAGAAGATGGCTCTTAAAAGACTGGCTAAGCTCTTAAAGGTTCTCTAGAAGGACCAATTTGTGGGGAACTCCTTCATGAGAGGTCTTGTCCCTACTGCCTTTATCATTTCATAGAATCATAGAATGGTAAGGTTGGAAGGGACCTCAAGGATCATCTAGTTCCAACTCCCTGCCATAGGCAGGGACACCTCCCACTAGTACAGCTCACTCAAGGCCTCCTCCAACCTGGCCTTGAACACCTCCAGGGAGGGAGCAGCCACAACCTCCCTGGGCAACCTGTTCCAGTGCCTCACCACCCTCACTGGAAAGAACTTCCTCCTGACATCCAGTCTAAATCTTCCCTCTGCCAGTTTAAACCCATTGCCCCTTGTCCTGTCATTGCAAGACCTTGTCAATAGTCCCTCCCCAGCCTTCCTGTAGGCCCCTTTCAGATACTGGAAGGCTACTCTAAGGTCTCCTTGAAGCCTTCTCTTCTCCAGGCTGCAGAGCCCCAAATCTCGTAGCCTGTCCTCATAGCAGAGCTGCTCCAGCCCTCTGATCATCTTCGTGGCCTCCTCTGGACCCACTCCAACAGTTCAATGTCCTTCCTGTGCTGGGGGCTCCATAACTGTAGACAGTCAACAGGATAAGTTGCTGTCCCCTTCTCTGAGAGAGTGTTACCTGATTTATTCATGTTGAATTTTGTGCCATAGTCACCTGCTCTAAGTCTCTTGGTTCACCAGCCATGACTAACAGCTTAAGTAATCCCAGTTCTACTTTCCATTGTAGAAACTGTCCAAATAAAACATTTCTAATCCTGAATTGCTGCACCCAGCAGTTTCACAGGTCCTCAAATTTCCTGGACACAGCGGTGAGAAGAAGCCTTGGTCTTGTTTCCAGCTCTCATGGCTTCACCAGAGAGATCATGGAGCAGATCTGCTTTCTCCACTCCTTCCCCACCTTGCTCTAGGAGCACCTGCCTGTCATTGTACAAAGGTCAGTGCTTCTGCTGTCTCTGTTGTCCCTGTCCTGAGTGCAGCTCACATCTTGGAGTAGGGCTGTCCTGTTCCCTCATGTCTAAAAGAAACAGGCCAATTACCAGACAAGCTTTCTTGGCTTGTGTCAATGAAATACAGCAGACACTAGGAATTCTGAATGGCATGGCCAACCATTCTGCCTTTGGGTTGGGTAGTCATGCTGCTCCATACACAAGTACCAGGGGACCGACTATGTCAGTCCCATATCCCTGTGAGGATCCATCCCAACCCATAGCTCAGAGACAAACCTGTGCCATGGGCCTGGTGCTGCAGTCCACAACAGCAGAGCTAACTGCATGTCTTCTCACAGCAGCCCTGCTGATGCTGTGAGGCTGAGCCTGTGTGTTGCAGGGACTTCCATGACATCAACTAAAGCAAATTCCAGGAGTAGATGAGTGTGATGGTTTGGGAGTTCCCTGTCCCCCACACTTTGTAAAATCACCCAGACTTAGACTCAGCCAGCTGGAAGTTAAGGACTGAAGCTCTATTTACAGCTTAGCACAATATACAAGCAGATACATACACAATATACAGGAATATTTACAGAAATAGACAAGTTAAAGGTAATACAGAAACACAACACCCCTCCCAGAAATCAGAGACCCCAGGAGGGGGCTTCCAACCACCCTTCCACCTTCTCCCCACCCCTATACCTTACCCCCAGGGTTTGCTTTATGCGCAAGATGAGTTTGGAGGATCGGCCAGGGGAGGGTAGAAGGAGAGTGGTTAGTTAAGTTACTCAGCAGAGAGGAGAAGGCAAAAAGCTAGACAGCCCAAGAGTGTCTGCAAACCCGAGTGTCTTATCTATGTTTTGTATTCTTTTCTTATACATCTCGGGAAGCCTATGAGTGAAGTAGACATCACCATTGTTTTCTTTTCACAGCCTATAATCTAGTTTTCTCCATTAAAATATTCCAACTAGCCTAAAACCAGCACAATGAGCTTGCAACACTTTGACTTGGAAAGGGCTCTGAATCTATGGTTGTTGTAGCAATGTTGTCCTTTGTTCAGCTCCAGTAATAATTTACACTTGAGGCTCAGGGGAGACCTTATTGCTGTCTACAACTACCTGAAGGGTGGTTGTGGCCAGCAGGAGGTTGCTTTCTTCTCTCAGGCAACCAGCACCAGAACAAGAGGACACAGTCTCAAGCTGCAGCAGGGGAAGTTTAGGCTCGAGGTGAGGAGAAAGTTCTTCACTGAGAGAGTCATTCCCCACTGGAATGGGCTGCCCAGGGAGGTGGTGGAGTCACCGTCCCTGGAGGTGTTGAAGGCACGTTTGGATGTGGCACTTGGTGCCATGGTCTCATCTTGAGGTCTGTGGTAAGGGGTTGGACTTGATGATCTTTGAGCTCTCTTCCAACCTTGGTGATACTGTGATACTGTGATACTCTTGCACTCTATGATTTGCTTATGACATACACCAATTCCTTCAGATCCCCTTCCCCTAGCCCTCAGCAGCCCACAGACATATCACAGAAGTGGTAAAAAAATGTGTCTATTTTTTACTTAAATGGGATCAGCTCAGATAGTCCTTTGAGATTT
>WBNM01037428.1:143965-177745 GCA_013399055.1 Ramphastos sulfuratus
TTGGTGGGTGGTTTGGTTTTTTTTTCCCCCCTAGGTTTTTGTGCTTTGTGGTGGGTTTGGTTTGGTTTTTGGTTGTGAGTTGGGTTTGGGTTTTGTTTGTTTGTTTGTTTGTTTGTTTTTGGGGGGGTGGGGGTGGGTGTTGGGTGTTAGGTTTTTTTATGTCCAGAATGACAAAAGGACTGGAAGTTATTTCACAAAGAGTGTATAAATTAAACTGCTGCACGAGGAGTGCTACCAGTTAGTCCTTTTTCTTCCAATGAGACATCAGACTCACCTGCTTTAGGTGTTCAGCCCAGACATAACACCTGAATGTAAAGCTGTGGCTCAGAGTAATGCAGTGCACTTACAGAGCAGATCCTGGCATCTGACTGAGTACACAGAGATGGGTGGTTCCTCGAGGCCTCTATAGGGTGATATTATGTGTTCTTGAAAATGGCAAATCTGCTTTTTGGGTGCAAATCTCATCAGAGAAACTATGGTTACGCAATCAGGAAAACTATACAAGGTACAAGCCCTGCTGCCACCCCAAGTTTTGCTCAAGAAAAATCAGAGGGGTTATTTTGCTACAGCAGGTTTTGTACCTTCAAGTTATTCTTCTCATGTCTCCAAAAGTGTGTAGCAGTTTATTATATGTCTTTTCCTCACCTAGATACAAAGCTCTTTGGAGCTGTGCTGTGGGTTTTCCATATCTATATAAAACATTTTCTGATGTAGCCCTAAAAGTCCTACTAAGTACTAAACAGAGACTACAGAGCAGCAGCAACAAAGCTGAGCTGTTTGGAGGCAAGTTCATGGTGGGTATGGCAAAAGCCGTGACTTCACCAGACACGGGATGGTTGCTCCCCAAATTCCCTCGTTGCTGCTGCATGGTCAGGGAGGTCAAAGTGATGACAGCATGACACAGCCTCAGAATGCAGGCTCATTGCTGCCATGGTGCTTTGCCCTTCCCTCTGATTCCCATTTTCCTTACTGTGATGGTTTGGGAGTTCACCGCCCCCGCCCTGACTTTGTAAAATGACCCAGACTAGATTCAGTTGGCTGGAAGTTAAGGACTGAAGCTCTATTTACAGCTTAGCACAATATACAAGCAGATATATACACAATATACAGGAATATTTACAGAAATATACAAGGTAAAGGTAATACAGAAACACAACACCCCTCCCAGAAATCAGAGACCCCAGGAGGGGCTTCCAACCACCCTTCCACCTTTTCCCCACCCCTGTACCTTACCCCAAAGGTTTACCTTACGCACAAGGTGAGTTTGGAGGATCGGCCAGGGGGGTTAGAAGGAAAGTGGTTAGTGAGGTTACTTGACAGAGAGGAGAAAAGCCAGAAGCTTCCAGACAGCCTGAGTGCTGTGCCCCAGTGGCTTATCTTTGTTTTGTACTCTTTTTCTTATCCATCTCAGCAAACCTATGAGTGAAGCAGACATCACCATTGTTTTCCTTTCACAGCCTATAATATGTCTATTAAAATATTCCAATTAGCCTCAAACCAGCACACTTACAAAGAACAAATACTGCTGAAGCGAGTGACTATAATCAAGATGGTGGTCGTCACATCCCACCGACCTCCTTGACTGGTAAGGCAGAGCATGGAAAGAAGTGATCTCCACACATGTTAAGTGCAGAAAATACCAACTTTATTTTTCAAATTTCATTTTTATTTAAACACCCAAAGATGTGGCTTTTTCATTCAGGGAACTGATACGAGCTGAGGAAACTGCAGAAAGGTGAGACGTGGTATTTTTTGCGAGTATGTTTTCTGTCCTGCAGAAGCTATGTTGTCTTTTGTAAACAGGTGAGGAGGTATCTCTGATTGTGAACATGTTCTTCCTTTTTCTTCCTGGAAATCTGCTCTCAATTAGTCCGGAACATTGGATAAACTGGTGCTAATGAAATAAAAGGCTTTATTAGGTTACACAACGGTATGCAGTGGCTTAGGGGACCAAGTCAAATATTTACTCAGGCTAACTTTAGGAGAGAAAACGGCCAGGGAGAGCACAAGTGAAAGAGCAGAAAATCAAAAATTCATATATTAGGCAGATTCATAAGTTAAATAGAGGGATAAATAATATGAGTGTTATGTGGAGAATACAAAGGAGATACATGGGGAACCATTCAGTTTTTTCTGACTCTCCAGTGCAGGTCTTTGTAGTTACCACTTGCCACCCACCCAGCTGCCTGCATGATTAGAACTCTGGCATCAACTCTGTACTGCTCCTCAGCATATGATTAAGATCAAATTACTTTATGGGAATGTAAACATCTGCTTAAAATTATGTCCATCAGGTAGCTGAGACCTGCAGGCAGCTCTTAGTGAGGGCATAGCTCACAGTGATGTCAGTGGCATGTGACTGGGTGCTCAGAGTGATGCTTTTCTGATCAGGTAGAGAAAGTGCCTTCTCTCTCACCTTGGACAAAGTAGTGGGGGCCAGATCATATGCACTGAATCTGTCTGAGCAGAATCTGAGAAAAGCAAATTGAGCAAGCTTGGTTCCTCACAGAACCACCTGGAAACTGAGTTTGCTTGGGTTGGCATATCTTTAAGTAACTGAAAATCCCAGCATGGCCTAAAATACCCTTAAATGCCACAGCTGCAACAGAAAAAAGGAATTCTTCAGTGGGCGCTTAAGCAGCTGGATACAGACACACACTCCTGTCTGTGTTTTCCTGGGCAAGAAGTGTAGGTTGTGACCATTCTAAGATCTTTGTGAGCACCATCTTGGCATGTCTGGGATGACATGGGACTTGAGTTTTGTAGTCCTAGCTGTGGAGTCCTACTTGTCAGCAGCCTGCTGCTCCACACTCCATGTTCAACAGGTGCCCTTTGAGAAGCTTGGGTTTCTACAGAGTGCAGCTACAGCAATCATGAGTCTGAGACCCTTTGATTACCACTGTCACCTCCACCTGAAAAGCTTGAGAGCCAGTGCAAATCCAAATGTCCTGAGCAAAGACTGCTTAACATTAATTTAACAGGTATAATTTCTTCTATCCCCTGAAGTTGTGTTTTTTTTTTAACTGGGTACTGCTTTGAGAAGAGGATAGACCAGCACCAGCATTTCTGAGGTTCTTCCTGGTTTTCTCAATGCAAAAATGCAGTAGGTTTAAAATGTGTGTCCTAACAACGCACAGAGAGAAACAGAAGGATGTTAGCTTCCCAAGTATACTTTGGATGCATTTTCTGGAGTTACAATGTTCTTGGTCTGGAAAAGTTGCTGAAAGTGTTGCCCAAGAGAAAACTGGAGTCAGCTCAGAGAACTCTGCTACATATGACTCTGACTTGGGTGGGATAGCAGAGAATGAAGTGTGGGAGTGCCTGATTTTTTGATAGTTAACTTATTCAGTAAGTTGCTGATGCTGTAGAAAGGTATGCACGCAAATAATCCTATTGCTTGTATCCATTTCAGACTAGGCAGGTGATTTGTATGCTTAGGCTCTTGTGAACCCCACTGCACAGGGATGTGTAGCCGCTAAGAGTGTCCCATTACATCTGAATTATTTCTAACTCCCAACTGAAGATGGAGAAAAAACATTCTTCTAACAAATGTGCTTAGAGGAAAACTCCCAATCAATCCATCCAGAGGGACTTGGACAGGCTGGAGAGGTGGGCACAAGCCAACCTCATGAGGTTCAACAAAACCAAGTGCAAAGTCCTGCATCTGGACTGAGGCAATCCCAAGCACAAATGCAGGCTGGGCAGTGACTGGCTGGAGAGCAGCCCTGAGGAGAGGGACTTGGGGGTGCTGGTGGATGAGAAGCTCAACGTGAGCCAGCAGTGTGCACTTGCAGCCCAGAAAGCCAACCAGATCCTGGGCTGCATCAGAACTGTGGCCAGCAAGTCGAGGGAGGTGATTCTCCCCCTCTACTCCACTCTGGTGAGACCCCACCTGGAGTACTGCATCCAGTTCTGAAATCCCTATTAGAAGAGGGATGTGAACATGCTGGAGCATGTCCAGAGAAGAGCCATGAGGATGATCAGAGGGCTGGAGCACCTCTCCTATGAGGAGAGACTGAAAGAGTTGGGGCTATTCAGTCTGGAGAAGAGGAGGCTCTGAGGTGACCTTATTGTGGCCTTCCGCTATCTGAAGGGGACCTACAAAAAAGCTGGGGAGGATATCAGGTAGTGACAGGACTGGGAGGAATGGAGCAAAGCAGGAGGTGGATAGATTCAGACTGAACATGAGGAGGAAGTTCTTCCCCATGAGAGTGGTGAGACCCTGGAATGGGTTGCCCAGGGAGGTGGTTGAGACCCCATCCATGGATGTGTTTAAGGCCAGGCTGGATGAGGCTCTGGGCAGCCTGATCTAGGGTAGGGTGTCCCTGCCCACGGCAGGGGAGTTGGAACTAGATGATCCTTGTGGTCCCTTCCAACCCTGACTGATTCTATGATTCTATGATTCTACAATCAAGCTCTGTCCATGGAGAAGACTACTGACAGATGAAGTTTTTAACAAATCAAGAGAGAATTTTTTTTTTCCCTGCATTTAGGTGTGTAAAAAATAGGAGCAAAATTTTATTCATGTCTACCATGAATATCAGGGTTGGTGCTTGAGTCACTAATCCTGGATGTGTTTAAATGTTGTTTGGATGTGGTGCTTGGGGATATGATTTAGGGGTGAACCTTGTAGAGCAGGATTGTTGGTTGGACTTGGTGATCCTGAGAATCATTTCCAACCTGAATGCTTCTGTGATTCTGTGATCAGGCAGTATTTACAGTTTTAAAGAATCTCTCACTGACCTCAGCTAAAATTAATCTATTCATTGCATTATGTTTTTATCCCTTTCAAAAGGTATGTGATGGTTTGGGAGTTCCCTGCCCCCCCACACTTTGCAAAATCACCCAGGCTTAGACTCAACCAGCTGGAAGTTAAGGAATGAAGCTCTATTTACAGCTCAGCACAATATACAAGCAGATATATACACAATATACAGGAATATTTACAGAAATATACAAGTTAAAGGTAATACAGGAACACAACACCCCTCCCAGAAATCAGAGNAAGGTGAGTTTGGAGGATCGGCCAGGGGGGTTAGAAGGAAAGTGGTTAGTGAGGTTACTCGGCAGAGAGGAGAAGGCAAGAAGCTAGACAGCTCAAGAGTATCTGCAAACCTGAGTGAGTTGTTGTTTTTTATTCTTATTCTTAAACATCTCAGCAAACCTATGAGTGAAGTAGACATCACCATTGTTTTTTTTTCACAGCCTATAATATAATTTTCTCCATTAAAATATTCCAATTAGCCTCAAACCAGCACAAGGTAAAAAGAGGCAAATTTCATAATAAACTGTGTGAACTTGGATATCGATGATGCTCAGTGCTAAACAAGGGAGAAAAGAACTTGGGAGTGCTCAGTTATGGTTATTTTCCATGTATCTACTTTCCAAAACATACTTTTAAATGGTCCATATATTTAAAGCACAGTCTTCACTAAATGTGCTGGTTTCCCTATGGCAAGGGGTTGGAACTAGATAATCCTTGAGGTCCCTTCCAACCTTACCATTCTATGATTCTATGATTCTCCTAAACAAAGGGAATTGCATAGAGTGCTCTGAATTTAGATCCATTTTTTTTATATGATGCCCATTCTTCATATCTTCAAGACAGTATACAGACTGTTCACAGCTTCTTTTAGACTCTCCCAAACACACATTGCTATTTAATAGTCAAGCTGCTAAATACATTGCTTGTAACTGATTCCTGGTGAAAACTGTAGTAATTAAAATGTGAAGTGGAAAAATATCAGGAGGAACTGCTCTGGACAGTGTATACTTTGAGTGTAAAAGAGCAAGAGTTAGCTTAACTACTTTAATTAGAAGGTCAAAAGTGGAGTGGTTTGACAGTTTATATTCCATTGCCTGGAGATCCTGGCTCCTGAGAACAGGAAACCCTAAAATCACAAGTCAGTAAAGAAAAGATTCAGTAGGATAGGAGGAAGTGTGAGGAACAGCAGCAAAGAAAGATATATGGTCTGCAGAAAGATGTGACGTCGAAAATGCTCACCATAGGCAGAGATTACTTAAGGCAGAAGTTAAGATAGACATGGCCCAGAAAATATTACAGGAAGCTGTTCTAGACCTTGATGGCTGAGTGAAAAGACAGAGGAAGATCTGGTAAGTGCAGATAAAGGCGGCAATCGCAGCCCGGGTGATGAGGACAGGGACTGTGCTGCTGGGGCACAGGGTAGAAGGGGAGAGTGTTTCTGCAGATGGCAGGAGACTCTTTCTTCACGGTTTGGGGGGCAGTGGCGAGATCAGAGGCTCGTTGAAACAGGGAGGAGAAATTAACAGAGTGCTAGTGATCACGCCTGAGTGAAGGATCATGTCATGCATTAAAAATAGACCTTGGTATGGTGATGGTTTGGGAGTTGCTCGCCCCCCCCCACACGGAAGATTTTTTGCCTAAGGAAGGTTGTTTTCTTCTACGTTAAAACACTTTTTTTCCTCTTTTCTTATCCTCTTCTGGCCTTATCTTTTCTATATTGGCATTACCTGACTCAGTTTATCTTGTCTCTTTGGCTCCCTTCTTCTGTTGCTTATGTAGTTTTCCTCTTAAACTTCACTTCCCCTGTAAAGGCTTTTGTGCCACTGCACTCTTTTCTGGGAGCCTTATATCCTATTGCAGACTGGAGATCATATCTTTTGGTCTTCTCCCATACTGGTTGACTTTAATCCTCAGTCCTAGTCACTTGTGACTAATTAGATTGCTTTCAGAAAATCATAGATGTTAGCATTGGGATTTTACCCTGTAGTAATCTGAATTTAAGTCGCTCCATTTTTCATTGTTACTCCTTTCAATCAGTTACTTTTCAGTGTGAAAAATCAGGTTCAAGGTGGATTTTCCTCTGAGTTCTTTACATCGAGTTGTATTCTCTACAGAAGGCAATATATACTTCTTTTTTCACTTTCTCCTTCACTTTGTTATATTTTAACAACCACGAGCCCTAGGAGATAAGGTTTTGAATTATTTTCCCTTTCCTTCTGCACCCAGCAGTTGCTTAAGCCTTTTATCCTGTTTTCCATCTCTTGGCTCTTTGCCCACAGAGCTGCCTGTGATCTCTTTAACACACTGCTCCAAGTAGTACAGATTTTCCTTCTCCATGGCCTCAGTATCAAATCTCTAATTACTCTAAGCATTATGTTCTTTCCTGTGCTAAATTCACTTGTCAGTGTCTCTCCTATTTCTTGTTAGTCATTTCTTGTAGCTGCAGACATGTTGGAATATTGATGCCCTTCTCATCCTGTCTGTATGGGTTACAACCTCCAGTTTGTTTTGGTCTTTGGTTGGCAGCAGAGGGAGGGTTTTTGCAGGTGTTTTTGTTTGTGCTTTTTGGTTTGGTTTGGCTTTTTTGTTGCCATTGTTCGTGGTTTGGTTTTGGATTTGGTGGTGGGTTTGGTTTGTTGGGTTTGGTTTTGTGTTTGCTTTTGTGGGTTTTGTTTGCTTGTTCGTTTTCTTGTTTGTTTTCTTTTTTGTTTGTTTTTATTTTTAATATACACATCTGCCTTATTTAATACTGATGAAAATATCCATGCTGTAAAACCTCACTCTACACAAGGATCTTGAATATTGTGTACAGCTGTCTACATTTAGTTCCTATCTGGGGCTAAACTATAGCAGTTACTCTATCACCCTATGANGAGGTGTTCAAGGCCAGGTTGGAGGAGGTGTTGAGTGAGCTGTACTAGTGGGAGGTGTCCCTGCCTATGGCAGGGAGTTAGAGCTAGATAATCCTTGAGGTCTCCTCCAACCCTACCATTCCATGATTCTATGAATTATACTCAGTCAGCAGCCACATTCCAAGAAGGCAGTCCTCAAGAGCAAGACAGAAGAACAGAGTGGGGAGAATCAGAATGAGAAAGAGCCAAAGAAGGAAACTTAACAGAAAGCTCCTATCTCCCCAGCAAACTTCCTCCTTTACAATGTGATGCTCACATTATGGCATGCACCTGTGAGCCAACTCAAGTCAGCTCTCCTGACTCAGAACTAGTGGTGGCCTGCAGCTTGTGGCTGGCCTGTGCTCTTGTCCTAGGAATACTAGGACAGTAGCTCTGGCCTCCACATCTGAAGAAGTATACAGTAGAATCAAAAAGCCTATAGGAAGTGGGAATTAAAATGATGAGGAAAATGGAGAAAACTGCTTATGAAGAGAGGCTGGATTGCATCAGTTTAGAGAAGCCTGAGGAAGGATATGACAGAGGCTTACAAAAAATGAAGGCAATAATACAGGGAATGCAAAGCAATCGTTCACCTGATCCTTCAATAGCAGTGTGTGCACTCAAGGGAATGTGAATGAATTTTAATAGATAGTAGCAAGAAAAATTTTATGTGGTGAGCAGAAAAAATTGGTAACTTGTTGCCGCTAGAGGTTGTAGAGGCAGGCATCATCTCTGAAATGACTGGAGTAAAACCTCATGAGCAGCAGGTCCATAAACATATCCCAAAGAAAAGAAACCAGGGCACACCCTGTAACATTTCTAATCCTTGAACTGCTCTATGTGGCACTCCAAGGACAACAGGCTTTGAACAGCACCAAGATCTGAGTGTTCTTCCAAGAAAGCCAGGACAGATGGACACTGCTCTGACCTGGAGAAGTATCTCCTGCACTCTTTCCTGTTTATTGCTAGTGATCATTAAACAACTGAACTCACACAGCTTGGAGAAGAGAATGGAGAGCAGAAGCACGATCATATGGGGTGGATGAATGCTCAAAGATCAGCAGAGTTAATGGGAGTTGGTAACATTTTGGAGGGCTCAGGTAAGACTGAGGCACCTGAATGCTCAGCAACAGAAGATGGAGGGAAGATCTGATGGTCAGAGACCAGGGCCTCACTCCAGTGTGTGCTGAGAGCAAATGAAACTCTTTCCATACCAGCTATCTAGTTAGATAAAAATGTCAAGAGAGAAAAAAATGATTTATAGTTTTGTCCAGTTACAACTCTCTGTGGAATGCACTGCAAGTGAAAATAATCCAGAAAGGAAATAGATATGGTATTCATAAAAACCAGGAATAAATAGAGTTGCTGTGTGTTAAGGGGAAACCTTGTTGCACACAAAAGGATAATTTGTGATTAAAGCTAGTTCCTTGTTTTACCCAGCCTTCCTCTATGGTCTGAGGAGGGCTTCTTACCTCTTTTGATGTCAAATCTCTACCCACCCAGTGCAGACAATACAAAACTGGGAGGACTGGCTGATACACCAGAGAACTGTACTGCTGTCCAGAGCACAGGAGAAAAGGACTGGCAGGAATCTCATTAAGTTAAACAAAGGAATGCAAAGTCCTGCACCAGCACAAGCTTGGAGTTGACTATCTGGAAAGCAGCTCAACAGAAAGTCCTAGTGGACACCATTTGAATACGAGCCAGCCCTTGCTACACAGGCGGCAAATGGCACTGGAACAGGTTGCCCAGGAAGGTTGTGGCTGCTCCCTCCCTGGAGGTGCTCAAGGCCAGGTTGGACGAGGCCTTGAGTAACCTGTGCTAGTGGGAGGTGTCCCTGCCTATGGCAGGAGGTTGGAACTAGATGATCCTTGAGGTCTCCTTCCAACCTTACCATTCTATGATTCTATCATTCTATGATCTTGGGCTGGATTAGAGAAAGCACTGCCAGTAGATTGAGGGAGGTGATTCCTCCTTCTGCTTAGCGCTGGTGGGGCCACACCTGGAATGTCGGGTCCAAGTGTGGGCTCTCTACTACTACAGAGACATGGACATACTGGATTGAGACCAAGCAAGGACCACAGAGATGATGAAAGGATTTGGGCAGCTGACAAGCATGGAGGGACTGACTCTGTGGTTCTGTTAAACAGTTATCTGTTGCCCCTGATCTTTAGTCTTATCTGCTCAAACTACAAGCACTTACATCCAGCAACCACCTTGTACCTAGTGCCTGAGAAACACAATCTTAATTGACTGTGTAATACTATTCTAAAAGCATTTATTCCTGTGAATGGATGTGCTGTAGCATAAGGGTGTAGGAATTCAGTAAAAACATCCAATGATGGTAAAAGATGAGACCATCGTAACTGTGGAAAAAAACCTGTTTTCATATTATATATAATTAATCTCTGGAAATTAGAAAGATAGAGGTGGCCTGACTGCCTTGGCAACATTTAAAGCACCACTGGGCATGTATAAAGTGAACAAGAATATCAAACATTTGGCATGTCGAATAAGTGTTGTGCAAAATTTATAATTAATGTTTAGACAAATCTCCATCCCATAACAGGGCTGCAGACCTTGCGTAAAGGTGGACTTTGACTGCTCCCCTTTGTAATATCCTGGCATTTTCTACTCAGCCCTTCTCCCACACCACTGGAAAATTGGTTTAGCTTTAGGACTGGTCCGTGTGGGCAGATTTGTAATTCTGCTTACTTATAACACAGAGAAAGTCAAAACATCAAGTACATAATTGGTAACAAAAGAATAATCTTTTTAATAACAAAGTTGTTATTTTTTTTTAAATGCAAAACCTCTTTTTATTGGTGTTTCTGCTTGATTTGTGTTTACCTTCTGCAAGTAGTTTCACAATCAGGTTCAGCTAGTTTGTTTTCCAGAAACCCAGACTGAAACAGAAAAATGAACTTTTTAAAAGAACTCCAAAATATGCACAAAATAGAAAAAAGAGGAGGGAAAGGTTTGCCATGAACCCTGATAAAGAGGGAAAGTGTAATACTGCCCTGTTCCCTATTTATCCAGTTCAGCAGGCAGATGCCTTTGGCCCTGCCAAGTAAAAACAACAGCAAAATGTTCCTGTTTATATTGGAGCTTCTTTAAATCTGCTTTGGAGGTTCTTTTCTTAGCTCTAATTTATCAAGAAAGAGTCACTGGGAAAGAGTAGTTACAGCTGAAATCCTTGATGAAGGGATCTTTGCTGGTGTCAGTGGTGATGAACAAATTTGTCCAAAGAGCTGAGCCAGAACTCAGCATTGCTGAACAGTACATCAGGAGGGAATGGGGAAGTTAAAGTTTGGACACAAGCCAGAGGTTGTAAAAACAGATGCTTGTGTTAGCATCTTTCTCTCCAACAGAAACCTTTCATCTGCCCATGTTACTTAAGACACACTCAGAGCCAGACTGATCCCAGCAACTAGTTTCTTCACCCCTTCTGTAGATCTTCTGTGGTATTGAGCTGATGGTGTCTTTTAAAATGCAGTTCTAGAGCTCATGCAGGCAGGGAAAAAACCTGAACAACCAGCAAACAGAAAACAACTCAAATACTTGCTGCTTAGTCTTTGAGCTGTCAGAACATCAGCAGTGGAGAAACTGGATACCTTTCACTTCAGCAAATGGGTAGACACTTCTATTACCTCCTCACATCATAACTGAGGATGAAAAAGAAAAAAAAAAAAAGAAAAGAAACTAAATCCTTCAGGTTGAATGAATCCTCTGGAAGTGCTACAATTCTACAGTTTGTCAGATTAGATCAAGGTTTTCTGAAACTTTTGAAGTATCTTCAGATTAAAGGCTTTCTTGGAACATGATGCCATTCTCTGCTGCTGGCCCACACTAGACTGTAAAACATAGCTTGAAATTCATTGTAGCTGAACAACAGATAAAGAAATACCTTTCCCAGGATGTCATTGCTCTTTAACCTGCAGTTTATAGGAGTCAGGACATATTTGCTGGGGTAAAGTTGCCAGCAAACCTTTGCACTTTTAGCTGGTGTGTTTTGTTTCTGGGCTGTTGATTGGCATAGCCAATTATAGTTGTGCATAGTGCTATGATTTCTACCTGCATAGCCTCTGTGATTTCGGACTATCAAAAGAACACTGTGCTATTGAGATACTGCTCAGAAATGCAAATATGTGCTGTGAGAATGCCCAGTAAAGACAGTTTCCCATCTGACTTTTATTTTTGCTAAGGAAGATAAACATTAAAGAGTGCAAAGAACAAAAACCAGAAGGGAGTTGTGAGCGGGAGGCAACAGGAGAAGATAGAAAAGTTCTCCAGACGAAGGGTTTTTGCAAAACAACAATATGCTTGCCTTGAAAGTCACAGACATTGTTTTCAAGTGAAAACCTCTCACAGGGTCCTTGGGTTTAATGTAATCTGACAGAGTATTTTTAGACTGATGTGGCTATTGCTACTATCAGAGTATATAACCTCCGATATCCATTCACGTGCCAGTCGTTTGCTTGCTTTTTAAGTCTCTTGCCTTGGGCCTTCAAAGACAGGTAGGATTTGTGAGTCTGTGTGAATGAACAGGAGACTTCCCCTGACAAGAAGAGTGGAGGAGTAGCAGTGCATAGAGGACAAGACAGTCTGTGATTCCAAAGCAAAGTTTAGGCAACACCAATCCCTACACACTCAGAGATGAAACACAAAAGATTTGATGACTATTTGAGAGGTGTAACTATGAAAAGGTGAACAATTCCCTTCTTTTTCTCTGCTCTTTTTGTATGAGTCAGACAATCCAGACTGTCACAAGGAGATGTTGTAGTTATACTTCAATCACTGTATGAAAGGTTGAGAGCTGTGGACATGAAAGATTATGATACTTCACCTAAGCATTGCTTTGCAAAGCTCTTTGATGCAACAAAGCATCAAGGTATGGAGAAGAAAAAGCCCAAATCTGAGACAACTTCAGTGTGATAGTTGCATTTACAGGGATGTGCATTTACAGGGATGGGACTAGGGTCTAGAAGGGATCTGGCAGGTCAAACAACATGCTCAGTGGAGCTAAGCCCTTACTAAAAGTTTCAAAAATTTACTAATTTGTTTATGAAAGTAGACATCTAAACATCAACTACTAGATAATTATTTTTTTCCTTTAATAAAACCGTCAAGGTTAAAGGTAAACATCCATGGACTAATGTGTTTGTTGTCTCAATTCTACCTTTACCAGAAGCTGCCAATCCAAAAGAAGAAATCTTCAGATTAGCCATGGTTTGTGCCAACTGACGTACCCAAAGATGGGATGAATAGTAGCAAAAAGTAAACTATGTGTGATAAAAAAAAAAAATATTAAAACCCACTATTTCTAGAGTTCTATGAGAAATGCTACAAAAACTTTTGTCTCTCCCACAGAAGTAGCTAGGATGGAAAAGAATATGGTGGTAGTTAATTTTTAGCACCACAGACAAAACTAGACAGGAGTTTAAGAATAAACTGTAAAAATAATTTCTGGGAAAAAAAAGGCATACATCAGATCCTGCATCTAAATTTTGCTATGTATTTCTAATGACTCCAATACAGCAAGTAGAATTATGTGATCACTACTGCACAGAGTCTGTTCTGAGGGGATGAAGCAGTGTGGCATCATGATCTCTAAGCAGGCCCTTGGCAAACCAGGCTGGAGAGCAGCCCTGAACACAAATCCTCAAGCTCACTCAACTATAACAGTTGTCATCAAATTGAGAGAGAATTGATAGCTGCTAACATCTTTTCTCTTACGTTGCAGGAGTCATCCTAATACGGTAGGAGCAGTGTGTAAACTAGGAGTGTAATTGCCCTAAGAGGTATCCTACAGTCAAGAAAGAGAAGAAAGAAACTCATATATCCTAATCTCCTTCTGGAGTTGTGTCTCCCTTTCATGGGTTGTGTGCCTACAGCTTTGAATCAGCTAGCTCATCTGATGTCTAAGCTTGAGTAGGACAAATCGGATGCTGCTCTGCAAGAGGGCAGAAGGCAGCAGTCATAGAGCAGGAAAGGGCTGACTCATCCACAGAGGGGTGAGTCAAAGCAAGAAAGGTTACTTAGGCATGGAAACAGATGTGTCTGAAGCTAGGGCATGCTGTAGGGTGATGCTGTGTTTCCCAGCAGATCTCCTCTCCAATGTTCAAGGTTGATACAGTTTTCCATGGCAACACATCCAAGTGTCTTACAGAGGACGCTTTCAGTAGTCATCTACCACAACAGGTTTGTTCAGTTTCATCCATAACTGCAGTTTATTTCAGCCGCCTGGTGTATATTGCAAATAGTTTCTGAGCTGGTACCTTGCCTTTTAGAGGGGAGGAAAACAAAGTCCAGGCCTAGCATTACAGACCAAAGAGAGCCTTCAGAGCTCTGCAGAGTAATGCAGCGTCCCAGACATTGTACAGGTTGCTGGAGATACCTAGCTAATGGAAACAGCAGGTGCACTGTGGAATACACCTTCTTTCTTCTTTGCCTTCTGATATTAGGAATATTGGTGCATTTTCTGCATGACAGCTCAACTCTTCTAGACCAGAAAAGAAGTCTGGTCTTCCCTCAGAAGCTCTGGAGAACTGCTGCCAAGAGAAAGTAGAGGAGATGTGTCTGATGCTGGAGTGATCTTTGAAGATGAGGATAGCTTACTTTTCCTTTCCAAGAAAAATGGAACATCACATTTCCCCCTTTAATCTCAGTGCTTTGTGATATCCTTCTTGATTCCTATAATATTTCAAAATGTTTCAGGGGTGTTGGGGATAGCTTAAAATGGAGATGTTTTTATACTCTTCCTATACATAAACCTGTCAATCCTTGTCTTCTTAACATGCTCTATGCCAATATTTTCCATTAGATGAAAGAGCTGTTTGGTATTTTACTCTGACATATTCACAGGCAACAAACATATTTCATTTCTGTCTTTGATTTGTAGAACTAAGGAAGCTGACAGCTTTCACTGTCCATTCACAGAAAAGGTCTCCTTTCCTTTGGGCATTCCATACTGTGAGGACTCTGCTTGGAGAAGCAGAGGGATGCCTGTAAGTACACAATTACAAGGCATGTAACATTTCCAAAAATTAATGTGTTTCATGTCACCCTCTAATTAGCAATTTTCCCTTCTTGAGTGAGCTGTACTAGTGGGAGGTGTCCCTGCCTATGGCAGGGGGTTGGAACTAGATGATCCTTGAGGTCCCTTCCAACCTTACCATTCTATGATTCTATGATTCTTAATGCATTGAGGCTATCATATAAGATGGATAGATGTCTTAACAATACTATCCCAAATTAAAACAAACAAACAAGCAAACAAACCAACCAGTAACTCAAAAATAAGGAAATCTATAAAATATTTGTAACATTTTCTAAAATCTAAATATTTTCAGCAAAAGCATTTCTATAAAATACACAAACTTCTGTTACAAGTCAAAACAGCACTGGTAGTTCTGAGGATGCTTGAAATTAGGCTGATTTATACATGTGTTGTTTAATATCTCTAAGCCTGTATTTACCTCACTTCATATAGATTTCAGGTTGCTCTTGGCAGTTTATATATAGCAGCTAACTCCTTAGCACATTTGCAAATATGATTAATTTACTTCCAGTTGTTTGTGGCAAGTTAATGTGTTTCTATAACTAGCAATGATGGTAAAGCTCTCCCAAAGCATGCCAGTTGCAGATGCAAGCATTATAAAGACTAAACAGTGTGTATCATCTTAGAAATTTGTCCTTTGAGATAATGCAAAATGAGGCACAGTCAGTTAAGGTATTAATCGTGTATGTTTAAAGTCCCTGACAATGAAACTATTTTATGCAATTGCTTTTAAGGCAGTTATAAGAGCAGTTCTGTCTCCATTAACACCCACACACGTTTCATAAGCCTCCATTTCACTTTGATAATTTTAGAACTGGATGGCTCTGTTATGAAGCCAAGAAAGCAACAAACTCTGTGTTCCTGTGCTGCCTACAAAATGGGGAGATCATACAATCATAGAATGTTAGGGGTTGGAAGGTACCTCCAGAGATCATCGGGTCCAACCTCCCTGCCAAAGCAGGATCACGTAGGGCAGGACACACAGGAACACACCCAGGTTGTCTTTGACAGTCTCCAGAGACTCTGCAACTTCTCTGGACAGCCTATTTCAGTGTTCCATCACTCTCATAGTAACGAAGTTTCTTCTCAGTTGAGAACACTTTGTATCCATTATTCCTTGTCTTGTTACCAGGTGCCACTGAAAAGAGCCTGTCATAGAATCATAGAATGGTAAGGTTGGAAGGGACCTCAAGGATCATCTAGTTCCAACCCCCTGCCATAGGCAGGGACACCTCCCACTAGCACAGCTCACTCAAGGCCTCGTCCAACCTGGCCTTGATCACCTCCAGGGAGGGAGCAGCCACAACCTCCCTGGGCAACCTGTTCCAGTGCCTCANACTGGATACTGTATTCCAGCTGTGGTCTCACCAGGACAGAGTAGAGGGCAAGGAGAACCTCCCTAGACCTGCTGGACACTATTTTATTAATACACCTCAGGATACCATTGGCCTTCTTGGCCACAAGGGCACATTGCTGTCCCATCAATAATTTACTGTCCATTGGGACTCCAAGGTCTTTCTCTCTGGAGCTGTTTTCCAGCAGGATGACCCCTAATCTCTGGTGGTGCCTGGTGGTATTTCTCCCCACTTCGATAAGAACTCTACACTTGTTTTTATTGCACTTCATGAGGTTCACCTTCACCCAGCTCTCTAGCCTGTACAGGTCTAGTTGGACAGCAGCACAACCTTCAGTTGTGATGATCTCCATAAAGCAGCTGTCCCTTATACAAAGGAGAGCCATAGGTAGCAGGGCTTGCACCCAGGTGGTGCCTCTCTGCTTTCTAAGGAGCTGTCATCATTTTACACGGTGCAATCACTGCTGGGACCGTGCACATTTTGCAAACATCTAATGGCACAAAAATGATGTGCTGATGATAAAGGTGTGACTGTGTGTAAAACTGCAAGTCACTGCCACATCACAGCTGTCCATTCTAATTAATCCTGAGGAGTGTGTGTGTGTATATACAGGTAGATATCTATATATACACTCAGTTATCTACAGGAAGATGTTAGGTTGTACTTGGATTCAATGTTCTTAAGGTCTTTTTGAACCAGGCAGTTCTATGATTCTGTGATAGTCACATCTGCTTTAGGCATGGAACATTAGTAAGACATTGAGAAATCAAAGTTACAATCTGAAGAGGTTTGGAAAGTCTGTGGGGATAGGCAAAGCTCCTTCAGAAGGCATGCTGTGGCTACAGTAAATGCAAATGCTTTCACTAGTTTCTGAGCATTACTTACTCTTGCAAGACTGCTCTGCTGCTACCACTGTTCCCCACTGTTAATGGCTCTGGAACTTGAATGATGTAGATGCTGCTTAGGTGAGCATCACACCTCCCAGTAGAGCTTGAGCAGGAATTGGATCTTCAAACTTCTCTCCCTCTCTCCTCTCTCCATCTTTCTCCCCCTCTCCTTTTCCCCCTTCTCCTTTGCTTTTACAGCTCATTAGCTCAGCTGGCACGCTGTATTTCAAGACACTGATTTCAAGCTCCATCCCAGCAGGTTCTCCCAGTGGCTGATGAGCAGTTGCTGATCTGTACAGACCCTTTTTTCTGTTATTATCTGGAAAGAATTGCTGCTGATTGATTGACAGGAGGGTAAATTAAGAGCCAGGTTTTGGGTAGTAATAGGAAAATTGCTTGCACCACTCAGTGAGGATAAAGCACTAAAGTAGGTAATGAGAAAATGCACGATTAGGCAAGAAGCTCATGCATACCAGTGCTCAGGCTTCAGGGTGCAGCCCAGCTCATGGTTCATGGGCATTCAGAAGAAATACCTCCACAAGTTGCAGAGTTGTGCACTGTGTGGTTTCATTCTCTTGCAGCCAAAGCAAAGTGCTGCTGTGGCAGGATGTGAGCCGGTGGCACCAGAGCAGTATGGCTATGGGGAGGTGACCTGTGTTGAGTCAAAGCCCATGTGCCGTTGTCAAGCCCCCAGGCACAGCTCTGCTCACTTCCTGGCCATTCTGAGGAGACCAATTTGAGAGACTATCACACAACTTTTAATTTTGACTAAAGTGTTTCTTCTCTATGCCTGCATCCATCTCAGAGTTTCCAATGGGAAAAAAACCAGCAGAATAACTTCCCCAGAGGAACATCAGCCAACAGTGCCAGAGCTACTGGATAAACACAGCAGCTTCAGCTCATGGTTCAGGTGTTCCTGAAGCCCTGTGTCAATCCCAGCCTTATATTTTTCTGCATAGGATGAGATCTCAGTGCCATAGAATCATAGAAACATTTCAACAGGAAAAGACCTTAAAGATCATCAAGCCCAGCCAATATCTAACTACCAGGTCTGGTACTAAGCTATGCCCCTTACGCACATCTATGCATCTTTTAACACCTCCAAGGATGGGGAAACAATCACTTTCTTGGGGAACATGTTCCAGTGTTTGATAACACTTCCAATGAAGAAGTTTATTCCAATATCCAATCTAAGATTCCTCTGGTGCAACTTCAGGACATTTTCTCTCCTCCTTAATGAGACACTCCAGCATAATGACAGCACCAAGGAGCAGTCACATCTCTAGAGAGTTCACTCCAGCATAACCACAGCACTGAGGAGCACTCACATCTCTAGAGTGTTCACCCCAGCATAACCACAGCACTGAGGAGCAGTCACATCTTTAGAGCTTCACTCCAGCATAACCACAGCACTGAGGAGCACTCACATCTCTAGAGCTTCACTCCAGCATAACCACAGCACTGAGGAGCACTCACATCTCTAGAGCATTCACCCCAGCATAACCACAGCACTGAGGAGCACTCACATCTCTAGAGAGTTCACTCCAGCATAACCACAGCACTGAGGAGCAGTCACATCTCTAGGGTGTTATCTGGCACAAAAGCTGTCTGCAGACAAAGCAAAAGAAGTATTACTGGCTACTGCCATTCCCACTGGCTTTCACAAAGGTGTCAAATCCCTGCCAAATCTGTTGAGAACAGCACAAGAGGGATGAATGGGGAAGGGAGCAGCTTTGCCCCTCTGGTGGTTGGAAGGGGACCACAGAACAACAGGATAAGAATCAGGTGTGGAATCTCAGCAAAGCAAATAAATCAACATCCTGTCCCCTCTGTGAAGAGTCTTCCCATAGAGAGCCTTTCACAGCCTATGGAGAAAACAAGTATTTCTGAGAGGGATGGAGAGTGGCCAGCTCTCAAGGAAACACTGCAGCACTGGTGGCTGCCTCTGAGCAGGGGAAGCATATATCACTGTGGCCTGTGCTCTGCCCTCTTGCCCGTAACTATTTAGATTATTCATTCCCTAATGTTTGCTTTAGAGTAGCAGATAGATGCACCACATGATACTTGCATTTTGCCTTGGTGCCAAGTTCTACTATCATATGTTCTCTATGTTGAAATGTAATAGGGGACACCACTTGCTTGCTAAAGCTTTCTCTCTCCATGCACAAATGAGACAAAAAGCAGATTGTTTTCTGCAATTTTACACATGGGAGGATGAGCAAAATGTAGGCTTGCACCTGAGCAACTCTTAAGCACATCCGCTTTACAGAGCATGTGCTGAAGTGATTTGCTAAATCAGGACCAGCTATTAGATGGGAGCTGTCCAAGTCCAAGTTTTCTGTCTTAAATTATAGGAAGGCAATTTATTTATTAATGCATTCTTTCAAGTCATATATATAACTCTTCCACAAGGAATCCAGGAGATTAAGAAAACATTTTTCAGAGCTCCCAAGATGCAAGGGGACAATAAGAGGAAACAATTTTTTTTTTCCCATTAAATGACAAAAACAAAAATAAGAGTGCTGCTTTTCTGGAGAGTCACACTGGCTCTCCTGCTTCTCTGGGGGTCTTCTAGGAAACAGGATCAGGTTCCTTCAGTTCCCTTGAAGTGGACAACATCACTGAATTTCAAGATGTTCATTTGCAGAGATTGAAGACAAATATTTTCCTGAACTTTAACTACCAGAATCAGGGGGGAAAAAAATGTTTATAAACAATGTTTATAAACACTGTTTATAAACACTAATGTTATTGATGACATACTTGGCTGAAATCACAAAGGCTTATCAGTATTCAGGGGCTTCTGAAGTAAGGTTTGTAAATGTCTAATATGTGTGTAAGTGAGCAATTTCCTGTAAATCAATGTACCTTACTTTAGACTTCAGCTTAATAGCAAACCTGCCCTCCAAAACAAATGACACAATCGTTGCTTTATCTCTATATAAATGCTGCCCCATACAATTTCGCTGTTTTCTCTTTTTTTCTTTTGCCAGAAAATTTGTACTCATCATCAGCTTCAATTATAGTAAATGAGCACTATAAATCTGGAATACCTGAATGCATAATCAGCAAACAAAGACTGATTTCTTGGATATTTTTATTAAGAGGATGTACCTTAATAAATAGATAGCGACAAATGCTAGAGATGACAACAGCATGGCAAAGTGGAGACTTGCTTTTTGTGGTTTTAAGAGTGCCTATTCTGATCATTTAAGAGACCAGAAAAGTAAAATGGAGCAAACACACCAATTCAGAGAGCAAGTTAAGAAAACAAACCCATACCTCCCTGGCCTTCAGACCACAGAATGAAGATAGGTAGAGTTCCTGTATTCTGGCTTCTTCTGTTACCAATATTTTCATGGCTGAATCCCACCCTCCCCAGCTGATTTAAACAGACAGCATCCTGAAGCTGCTGGAGCCCAGCCAATTTATATGACTCCAGATTGCCCTTTCTTTTCAGAGCTGCCTTTTGGAAAGTGTGCTGTTCAGACATGCAACAGAAGTTGAGAAACGGACTGAAGGAGCTCTCACACCACTGATGAGTTTGGTTCAAAGCTCTGTCTTGCCTTTATTTCCAAGGCAGTACTGTGATCTAGCACACATCACTTGCCCAACAAAGCCCCTGGAATGGAGCTGCATTGTGTTTTCCCAGCCACAAAGTTGATAAAAGACATTCCTATCTCTTGTAGGGCACAAGGGGTGCTGAAAAGAATTTCCATGAAGTGGAAGCCTCCAAAGCCATGACCTTTCCCTGGAAAGCAAACATCTGGGCCTGGCTCTTCTGTGAGCATCAGCACACCACAGGGTCCCCTGGAGGCTGACCCTTGGGTCCTGCTCACTGTCATGTGCACCGCGTGATGTAGGTAAATATGTGATGCTCTGCTCTTTGGACAGGTGCTGTTTGCCAGCCATTGGAATAGACTGAGGCTCTTGTTTCACAACTGAAGCAAGGGAAAACTAAGGCATTTCTGAACTGGCCCTGGCTGAGCACACACTTTTCTTTCGCTAAATGGGATGTCTAAATTGCTCAGCCTTCAGGTATCCATTTCAGCCAATAGTATAGGGTTACACAGAAACCTCTTTCACAGAGCAGAAGACAAAAAAGAGACAAACAAAACCAACCAACTAACTAAAGAAACACCACCACCACTACTACCCCTCCAAAAAAACCAAAACTCAAACAGTTAGGTCTTAAGATCACCTTATAACCTAGGAATTTTAAGCTATCTTTTCAAATTTAGAAGGGTTGCCTAGAAGGAGGCTGAAAATGGCCTATAACATCTTATACATGTAAGGCACTAACCAGGGACAGCAGAAGCAGAAACAGATCTCCTTGAGCAGTGATGTGTAACAGAGAATCATAGAATGATAGGAGTTGGAAGGGACAACTGGAGATCATCTAGTCTGACCTCCTTCCCAAAGCAGGAAACCTATTCACTAGCACCACTTGACTGCGTGGACTCTCTGATGTCCAGACAACAATGACTTTATCAGCCATTGCATCTCTTCATAGTAACTCTCACTCAAAAGTGAATTAAACCCCTGGGTTCACACGTGGAGATGGACAGATACACATGCCCACAAACTTCCTAACATTAAGTATTAACATTAGGAAGCAAGGCTAATTCACCTGCTAGAGCAGTGTTATAGGTTTAAGAACCATGGAGTTGAAAAATTCTCCAGGGACTAGGCAGTCCAGGAGGTGGACCCAGGAAACTGTAATGGTGATTCCTCACTCTGCAAATGTATGAAATCAGAAATGCTTACTGAGAAACCTAGCAGCACGTATGCCATCAGCTGAGAGAAACCCCTGTTATGCATCTTCACCCACAAAAAAGACAAAGGATTCACCTGCTGACCTCTCCAATGAGTGCAGACACATAGCACAGCTACCTGCTTCATGATGTCATTGACCTCCCTGCACTTCAGTGAAACAGTCAAGTGCACATTGAGCTTCTCCCCAGTCATGCAAGGTAAGAACACAAGGGCATGTGTGAAGAGTAAATGTAGGGAAAATCCACACATGCTCCATTCATGTAAACTCCTTTCCTGCTATGCTTTGTGCAGGCTGGATATGGTCAGTCACCATCAAGCTGTTGACCACTACCCTTAGGATACAATCATCCAACCAGTTCTTTATTCCACTGGACAGTCCACCCATCAAATCTGTATCTCTCCATCTTAGAGAGAAAGATGTTGTGGGGGATTGTATCAAAGGCTTTACAAAATTCCAGGTAGATGACATCTGTTGGTCTTCTCTTGTCCACTGACATGGTTTTGTGCCATTAACCTAAGGAAATATTGTCTCAGTGAAAACCAGGGGCCTTTCCCTACCAACCCCAGCTGAAATGATAAGCCCATTATGCCATAAGGTGCCATAGTCTGTGAAAGCTGCTTTCATCATCAATGCTCAGTAGCCTTGGCCATAGGGACAAGAAAAGGCATTGCACCAGAAGGATCCACACTCGACATTCCAGCTGCTCTAATGACCACATCAACAAAATTATTAATCACTGTAATTGGTTTCACCCACCAAGGAAATATTGTGTTCAGAAACTACTTGATCATGGGTTACCAGAACATGAGAGAAGCCAAATGCCTTCATGGTTAGTGAGGATGGCGATACTGATGATATTTGAAACTCAGGTGTGCTGTTGGTGCTGAGAAAGGGAGAGAATTGTTCCTCACGACACTGAGGAACAGCTGTCACTATGAAACAAATCCATCTCCATCTGGGGAGCGGGGAATTGAAAAGCTCCATGCATACCTTTGATTCAGTGTCACAAAAGCCAAAACCCATCACCGGTCAAGGGGGTGGGAGGCTTATAAAGAGTTCCAGGTATTGGGCTCAGAGCAATAAAACTCTACACTCTTTTGTGTTATGCTCTGCATGGACCGATATGGTAATATGGTTGAATTCACTGTTTGTATAATGCATATAGTATGTAATTCACTGTGCATATATGTAACCTATGTATAGGACAACCTAATCCATATGTGATAAGCCATACCAAAGGGTATTCACTGCCAAGAAAGGTAACATGCTTGTACTCAAGGTAATCCACTTTGTCCCCAGAGGAATAACCAATTGCTCTTGATCTAAGTGGGGACCTTGATCTAAGTGGACTTGATCTAAATGTCTGCCCATCCTTTGGTCTGTGAGAAGATCAGTCTGAGGTCACTTGTCAGCTCATCACTGCCAAGGTAAGTTGAGGGGCTTGTAGATTTCAGATTGATTTGACTTGTTGCTTAATGCTATATAAAATGTGGCCAGCTCTAGAGCTACCCAGAACCACAGAGCAGGCCAATAAGTGGGATTTTAAATCTTAACTTTGTTCATGGGAGCAGGTAGATGGTCATCATTTTTTGAAGTACTGGTCCATAGTATCTCTGTGTCCCAACTATAAAAAAACCAGAGTAGTTCTCAGCTTTTGGGGCTGTTTGTAAAATAATGGTGTTTCTTGTGAGGAGCTCATAGTCAGCAGTACTAAGTGTGCATTGGTGTACATGAACATGTTTCAGTGGGTGCTTGGGATACAGGTGTTAATAGATGCCATGGATACAATAAAGCAGAAGACTTCTTCCTTGGTGCAGTGATATTTCTTTCTCTTTATTCCTATTACACTTATTATAACATTATCAGCATGAAAAAGGTTATAATAATGAGGGCAACAGAGATAAGATCATGAGCCTGTGCAGGCTGTTGGTACCTTGCACACAGCTTGATCCTATTCAAAGGCTTAGATGTACTTAAACCCTATCCTAATACTTTATCATGTTAAGCCTCTTATGGATTTAATGCTTCGAAAATACACCCTGGACCAATCAGGGTGCCTTGCACATGCAGCCAATGAGAGACAGGGTCCTCACAAAATCCCCAGTAGGTATGCAGATTGTCTCTGGGCCTGGGGGCAGGAGGGGGCTCTCTCGCCCACATTTCTGGGGAGGAAGGCGATGTTGGTGGATGTGTCCCTTGCTGAGAGAGATGGGATAGAGGTGGGATCATGGTAGTGTAAACAAAAGCCTCTACTTATCAGCGGGCTGTCTGAAAGGGTGAGTTCCCTACTGCTGCTGGCACCCTTTATCTTGGAACAGGCACACTGTCAGAGATCCATATCACCAGCATTTTAAGGTAGAAATTTGTGGATAAGGTGCTTTTCTAGTCTGTATCCTCACACTGCTTGGCATGATGGAAAACCTACTCTGGATGGAGATTTTGACATACACTGGAATATAAAGAAAGAAAAACAACAGCAACAAAGTCACTCTTTGGGAACAGGATTTGTTCTGCAGGGGCATCTTTTTTGCCTCTGAGGTTTGAGCATTATGGGTTGAAAGACATTATTATCTACCATAGTTCCTCTTCCTGAAACAAAGTAAGTCTTTAGTATGTTTGGCATTTAAGGATGCTTTTAAAGTGGTTCTTTTTTGCAGTATGTTTTGTTGCATGTATCCACCAAGTGTCAGAATAAAACGTCGTGCTTATGGGTTTACTCATCACACTGCTGCTCTTGTTTCAATGAAAATAATTGATCCCAGACGTGCACATGAAATAGTGCTTTGCAAGGAGCCACATACTGTACCAAATGCTGCATACTGTATTCACAGACTAGAACTTTGTGTCAAACCACGTGAATTATTTGCAAGGCAAAACACAGAGTAGCACTGAGGTTACAGCAGTTCATTTAGCAAAGAGGAATCGGCTTCTGGGCTGGAAAAAAAAGTGTTATATGATCTACTTGTGGGGTGGTTCTGGTTTAAATACAGCAGTGCCAAGAGTAAATACTAAAAGTAAAGCATGTTACAGAGGATCAGCAGCAATGGTCATAGTCCAGCACACACTGCCCTCTGGGGAAGAGCTCCTGCTGTCACTGTACAGACACGTGATGTACCATAATGCTGGACTTCAGCAGCACCATGGTGCTGGTGATGGGCTCCCTCCCTACTCTTCCCCCCACATCTCCATCCCAGCCTGCTTGAAAATGTGGATAAATATATTTGAGAGTGGCAGAGCTGCTGGGATGACAGGGTGATGGCACCCACGCGTTCTTCCTACGGGTGACTATAGACACATGCAAGAGGGGAGCATGTTTTTGGGTTAGACTCTACCTCCCCACCCCTGCCCACTCTCATGACATCACAGCCTCTTCAACCTTTAAGTTCAGACACTTCAATTCACCACAAAACTTGTATCATCCTGCAAAGCCCTCTTATGTTGTCACTTCAGACCCCACTGAAATTTCTCTGTCAGCTAATGCTCATAGCTGCCTTACACATCAGTGAAAGCAAGGATGTGTCAACTAAAACTGTGCAGCTGCCAGATGTATCATCTGGGTCCAAACCGCTAATTTGATATTCTTTCTACACCAAGATCCCTCTGGCCATAGGTTGATCCATAGGTTGTAACAGAGTACAGCCTGGGAAACCTCTCTAGTGCACTGAAACATCGACTTGGTACAGCTCAGGTCTCAAAAACTATATGGGGAAGCTTGCAGCCCCACACCTTAGCTTTGTACCACACACCTCATAGTAAAGATGCAGTGCTGTCAATGTCCAGTGTTACTCCCATTCTGCCTGCCATCCTGCTGGATTTCTCTTCTCAGGGAAGCCCACGGATTCATCCAACTCCCTCTTCACTTGTGACCAATGGTGTCCTGTGCAAAACAGTTACCCATCTGAGCCAAATGCTGATGAGGGTGGGTGGGAGGGGTTGGATTGTCACCTTCTGTCTCAGGCCTAAACCCCTGCTATTAAGCAGGAAATAAATTGGGGAAGGACAAAACATCCAGAAGTTTCATTTTGCAGTGACGGTTTGCACAACCTAGGCCACAGGCAGCCACCTTCAGTGCAGTGCAGGGTGAAGCAGATACTGTTAAAGTCAGCTGGATGGCAGTAAGCTGAAGGCAAGTGAGACTCTCATTTCCCATCCTCTGTGGCCCCTGAACACAACCTGATTCCTGGCTCTCACTGCGGCTCTTCTCACATCAAGATTCACCCACTACGAAGTGCTGCACCAAACCAGAAATGCAGTGGGATAAGTGTGGCAAAACTAGAGCACCTTACCCTCCCCTGCAGTCTTTCCTCCTTCCTTTGCCCAGCAAGTGCCTGTCTGGGTTATTCTGCAGACGACTGTTTTCTAAAAATGGCTTGAGCATTCATTCTTTCCATTCATACATGTCACTGAGAAATGGAGGGCTGGGAGGGAAGCTGTGGCCATTTGGCGCCACTGCCAGCAGCTGGGGTAAGCCATGTGGACTTGCAGCAAGCACAGAAACATCTGTCTCAGACTCCTCATATCAGAAGCAATAAAAGTCCTTGCAAGATGCTAAAACAAAAGGAAGATTTCAGTAAGGCAGACTCAGAAGCTTAGAGACTTTGCTTGCATTACAGCCAGAAAGCAAGAAGGGTCCTCTACATCTTAGGGCCTCATAGTGCAAATAGGTAACGGCCAAAGCTGCTGAGAAATAATAGCAATCCTTTCCATGCTCCAACAACCAAAGGCAATATGATGGCAATAGATATGTACCTCAAAGATTTGAAGACAAAGGTGTTCTCCTAAACTGTACTGGCAATTTCCCTTGAAGAAGTAAACTAGACTTTTCCTATCCACTGGCAACTGCCTCTTAGGTTCCCTCATATATTGATTTCTAGTAAAACACATTTCCCAGTGTTTTCAGAAAGCTGTATTTTAAAGTGGGATTAGGAAAGGCAACACATCTGAGGTCAAGAAAATTTTATCTAGACAGATCATTAACTACACTGCACTGCAAGATTCCCAGTTTTGCTGGCCTAGACCAGTTGTTGAGGAAACGGGGCAGTTTTGCACCTTTCAACAATGCTGTGTGTATATTTCCCAGCAGAAATACTTGAACTCTGTCCCAGTGAGTGATTGAATAGGGCCTCTTGCTTTTCACCCTCAGCAGAGGAGGACAAGCAAGCCCACTTGGAAGGGAGCTTGCATTTCTTCCCGCCTTGCTCTCTGAAGGCATTTCAGTTCAGCTGTGTCTTATCACTCCAATCTCTGCGCATCTGAGTCTGAGTTAAGAGAGTTCAGGACCACACAGAACCACACAGAATCAGATGTTACATTAGATGGATAACATGAGACGAGGACCCAAAGCTAAGGCTAATCCTGAGAATTATTCAGTGGGAAAGCAGATATTAGATTAGTTGAGTATCACGGCTGCTGTTTTCAATGCATACTTCTTCAATGCCATGAGGTGATTTTTTTATATTTTATAAAAACTATTTAGTGAGATATTTTGCAAAATTCTGCCAATTATCTGTTTTGGTATCACTGTGTATTTCTTCTTTTTTCTTTTTCAACGAGGCTGGTGAGAGGCCTCGAGCACAAGCCCTATGAGGAGAGGCTGAGGGAGCTGGGATTGTTTAGCCTGGTGAAGAGGAGGCTCAGGGGAGACCTTCTTGCTGTCTACAACTACCTGAAGGGTGGTTGTGGCCAGNCCAACCTTACCATTCTATGATTCTGTGATTCTATATATTACCCTATCAATAATTTCAGCATGAGGATGCTAAAAAAAGAATTAAAAAGGTTAAATTGGCTACTGCAGTGTCAAGAAGCTAGACTGTGAAAATATAATCTTATGAGCTTTTGCCAGACAGTGAGTTATGAAAGATTCTAGATGATCCTTGAGGTCCCTTCCAACCTTACTATTCTATGATTCTATGATTCTATGATTCTATGATTCACCATGACCAGTGAGGGGAGGAGACTGGATATGGCCTGCTTTAAAAGTCTTTAGAGTATAAATATTTTATATCAGCTGTGTAAAATACCAATGCAATGAACTTGTGCAAGAATGCTGACCAGGCTGCTGCATGTCTGACTGACCGCAAAGGCAGCTTGTGACCTTGAAGTCTGTGATGTATGTGGGCTGGGAGTCTTCTGCCTTGAGACAGGCAATGACAAAGAATTGCTAGGATCACCCTGAAAGATAGCATCATTGACTGTTGAATGCAGGAAGACTCTTACAGTACTTACACCTCTGAAAGCTTGTGTTCAAAATCAGTGTTGTTCTGTTTACTTAACCATCTCCCCAACCCTAAATAAGTACCAGCAAATGTCAGGCAGCACTAAGGATAAGGAGTGGATTACCAGTAGCTCAGAGAGACAGTGTCCCAGTGCAGGACACCTCTATTTTAGGTCCAGTACTGCTCCAGTTGTCACTAGGGAAATATGCATCTACTGCATTTTTCTTTTACATTCCCCTCAAAGTATGTTATGGAAAAAAAGTAAGAATAGGCAATACCCTGCATTCACTGAAATCCTGCAGTGAAATAACCTTAATTAGGGGGATTTTCCAAAATTTCAAGGTCTAATGTGGCATTTCATTTTGTCACTCGTGTGATGGTTTGAGAGTTACCCATCCCCCCACACACACTTTGCAAAATCACCCAGACTAGATTCAGCTGGCTGGAAGTTAAGGACTGAAGCTCTGTTTACAGCTTAGCACAATATACAAGCAGATATATACAAAATAGACAGGAATATTTACAGAAATATACAAGGTAAAGGTAATACAGAAACACAACACCCCTCCCAGAAATCAGAGTCCCCAGGAGGAGCTCCCAACCACCCTTCCACCTTCTCCCCACCCCTATACCTTACCCCAGGGTTTGGGGTGCAAAGTGAGTACAAAGTGAGTTTGGAGGATCGGGCAGGGGGGTTAGAAGGAAAGTGGTTAGTTAGATTACTCCGCAGAGAGGACAAGGCAAAAAAGCTAGAGAGACTGAGACTCTCTGAGCCTGAGAGTCTCAGGCTGTGCCTCAAAGCAGCACAACTTGTTTGACTTTATTTATCATAGGAAAAGACAATCCAATGTGAGCTAGTTTGGAATGCTTTTGTTCCCTGTGGATCTGTCAAGATCTTTTCTTGAAAGCAGCCCTTCTATGCAATTCTCTTCTCTTCCCCTTCCCATTGGCCTTTCTGGCTACTTTTGCTTGAACCTGAAAAGACCCACACTGGACAATACAGATTCGCAAAAATCCATAACAAAGTTACTTCTGAAAGTACAAATGTGGTGGGTTAGGAACTTCCCTTCCTTCTCAATATTGAGATTTACCAGACTAGCTCAGATGGGTTACCTGTACTAGTGGGAGGTGTCCCTGCCTATGGCAGGGAGTTGGAACTAGATGATCCTTGAGGTCCCTTCCAACCTTACCATTCTATGATTCTATGATTCTATGGCTTGGAAGTAAGATAAAGCTGTATTTACAGCAAAGCAAAATTTACAAGCATATATATAAGTATATTTTCAATTATTTACAAATAACTAATAATACAGAAATCTAAACTCCCTTCTGGACAAATAAAAGCTGCCCGGAAGGGCTCAAAGCTACCCCCTTTTTCTCTCTCTACTTTCCCAGAAAGACAAACAAAACAAGCAGCAAAGCTTACATTGCTTTCTGTTAGCCAAGATTAGTAGAAAGATATTAGAATGGAGTGAGGAGGAAGCAAATAGATCCAGCATCCCAGACCAGAGTAGGACAAATTGTTGACATTTTGGCTTTTTATCCCCCTCAGAAAACCAATGAATGATGTAGACTTCATCATTCTTTTCTTTTCACAACCAATAATCTAATTCCTCTCATTGAAATATCCCAATTAGCCTCAAACCAGCACAACTGAATGAGAATGGTTGTATAGGAGCTGTATAGCATCTGCTCGTAGATGTGTAGAGGATCAGACATCTGTGATACTTTAGAAGGGTTTTACTCAGTCGTGATGAGGGCCAGAACCATACTTAACCAAAAGCAGAAGGGTTCAGTGGTGGTTTTGTTCAGTATATCATCTGCTATTTGTAAGCTATGTGTAATAGAGCACATTTGCACTATTAACAGCACCCCTACACATCTCAACCAAAGCTCCATGTACCTCAACTCCCTTTTCTTCTAATGCAATTCACAGCTCCTCAGTGAAAGGGGAAAAGTATGAAAGCACTTTCCCAGACACACCTTCTCATAGAATCATAGAATCATAGAATGGTAAGGTTGGAAGGGACCTCAAGGATCATCTAGTTCCAACCCCCTGCCATAGGCAGGGACACCTCCCACTAGTACAGCTCACTCAAGGCCTCGTCCAACCTGGCCTTGAACACCTCCAGGGAGGGAGGAGCCACAACCCCCCTCGGCAACCTCTGCCCGTGCCTCACCACCCTCACTGGAAAGAACTTCCTCCTAACATCCAGTCTAAATCTTCCCTCTGACAGTTTAAACTCATTGCCCCTAGCCCTGTCATTGCAATACCTTGTAAATAGTCCCTCCCCAGGCTTCCTGTAGGCCCCCTTCAGATACTGGAAGGCTACTATAAGGTCTCCTCGAAGCCTTCTCTTCTCCAGGCTGCAGAGCCCCAACTCTCTCAGCCTGTCCTCATAGGAGAGCTGCTGCAGCCCTCTGATCATCTTCATGGCCCTCCTCTGGACCCGCTCCAACATATTCTGTATTCATATTCTGTATTGCCATGACTTGGGGAACTGAAGCTGTCCTTATTCATGTTCTTTATGAAGTCTTCTTTCATGAAGTGGTAAAAAGTGCTTTACTGGTGTTCTGCCCCCTTTTCTTTCATATCTTGAACCAAAACAAAAATGGAGAGTTCAAGGAAGAGAATGAGGAGCTGAGGGTCATCTCGAAAAATGGCAGCAGGAGTAGTGGGAGAAGAATGAAAAAGAAAGGAACCGAAACAAATTTGCTTTTCAACACCATGCTATTTTACAGCTTAGTGATGTCAGTATTGCCTCCTGTTTGTGAACTCCAAGAGTTTGAAAGATTGTGTTTAAATATTGTTATTTCAGAGCAGTATTATTTCCATCAAATCTGTATCTATGTATTTTCTAGTTAAGTGCTGGCTTTCTAAAGAAGGGATAGGATACGTTCTCCATGACTTGAGTGACTGATAACACTTCATTAAGTGCAACTATTGTATAACTAAAAAGTCCAGGGCAGGAGCAGCCTACTGGAAAATACATTCCTGTAATCCTTAAAAATAGTCAATGAATTCCCAGAAATTCAGGAATGACTGGAAGGGTCTACTGATCAAATTATTTAGCCAGAACAAATGATTCATTTACTCTAATTAGCAAAACCTTGTGGAGAGAAGCTTGAAAACCATTTAGCTGCTGAAGTGCTTAGTCTGGTCATAGTTATCACTTGTTTATATTGGCCATTAATTAACCAATATGTTTTAAAAGGCTAAATATAAAATGGCCCCTTATGAAAAACAACAGTGCCAAACTTTGTTTCACCATGACAGCTGGAGTAAAGGTCTCTGATTAGTTATTGTCATCATCCTAGCTCACTTCTCTGCAGCCTTCATAGGATTGTAGAACCATTTCATCTGGAAAAGANTCCTCATAGGAGAGCTGCTGCAGCCCTCTGATCATCTTCGTGGTCCTCCTCTGGACCCACTCCAACAGCTCCATGCTGCATAATAGATGAAACTTTGCTGCAGTTTTACTTCTGCCTGCTCCAGGCACAAGTAGTCTTTTCCTGGGGTTGCACGTCCTGCTGAGCCACAGTGAGTGCTGGGAGCAGCGCAGGACTATGGCAGGATATGACCTGTCTCTATGCTTTTCCCCACACCAGGTGTAGGGGCAATTTTATCTGGGCACAGAGCTTTGTCACACTTGTTTGCCCTTCTGAGCACCAACAGCTCATGGCACCTGGCACTCCAGCAGGGCCAGTGGCAGACAGGTGGTCAGGGTGGGCTGCAGGCACTTCTGTGTTTACAAGTGCTTGGTGATCCGAGACTGGCAGCAGCACCCAATGGGAGTGTGCCCAGTACCATCACGCTTCCTTGCCTACCAGCTACTGTCAGTCAGGAGGTTGAGATTTAAAATTGATGAGTTCACCTGGTTCTGCAGTGAAACATCTCACAACTGAAAAATGCTGATTCATGAAGGCAACATTTTTGTTCAGAAAATTTTGTTTTCTTTGATGGAAGTTGTTTTCTAAAATCCAAATGCCACCAGCTAAAAACATTCCTCTTCAGCCTCTTTGCGACAAAATTTGATTTTTCATTTCAAAGAAACTTTGCTATTATTTATTAAGAACTTTTCAGATGTTTTAATTCCCAGAAAACCAGAGTATTTTCATTTTTGTCTCCCCAAAAATTACGTGACTAGAAGCATTATTTTTGTCTTTTCACTTTGCTCTCCTAACCAATGTATTCTTTTTTCTTTTTTTTCTTGTTTCCTTTTTTTTTTGTTTGTTTGTTGTTGTCATTCCACTCCAAAAGGAAAAAAATTGGAATCACCAACTTTCCTTTGAAATACAACTAATTGCTTCCCACACAACTCTTTTTAAATGTCCCTACCACGAGGAACTTTCAGACAGACAGAACTGATTAAAAACCATTCAATTTTGCTTTCCTTTTCTGCACAAGTTCCTGCTAATGCTCACTATTGTTTCTAGATCTCTCCATTCACAGCAGACTCATACTGATCTCGAACTTCACTTCCTACTAAGCCTAGGATCAGATTCTTAACTCCACTGGATATCAAATACCATGGATTTGGTGGAGATACCAGGTTTACAACCTTTCAGAACCCTTCTTTCCTCACTAAACTGTCCCTCTTCTACAAGTTCTAAATGAGACAACACAGTTCCTTTATTTCCCTGACAAAATTACGTTTCCTCTGCAGGTAGCAACGACCTCCTCTCTAATGTTCTGATAAATACCTGGTTACACTTCACCAAATTATTCACAATCCATATTTAGTTTTGAAATTTGCTGCTTGCATTCCAGCCCTGCAAAAAGGGGTAGCTTACCTGAAAGCTTGTCTACTTTTTCAAACTGCGCGTGTTTGTCCAATAAGAGATAGTATCTCTGCCTACAGGCTTTCCCCTGGCTTTTATTGCAGCTATATTTTGTCATAAACATCACTCACTCACAGGAACAGACATAGTGAAGAAGAGCAGGAGACAGCNCTTGTTTCCTTTTTTTTTTGTTTGTTTGTTGTTGTCATTCCACTCCAAAAGGAAAAAAATTGGAATCACCAACTTTCCTTTGAAATACAACTAATTGCTTCCCACACAACTCTTTTTAAATGTCCCTACCACGAGGAACTTTCAGACAGACAGAACTGATTAAAAACCATTCAATTTTGCTTTCCTTTTCTGCACAAGTTCCTGCTAATGCTCACTATTGTTTCTAGATCTCTCCATTCACAGCAGACTCATACTGATCTCGAACTTCACTTCCTACTAAGCCTAGGATCAGATTCTTAACTCCACTGGATATCAAATACCATGGATTTGGTGGAGATACCAGGTTTACAACCTTTCAGAACCCTTCTTTCCTCACTAAACTGTCCCTCTTCTACAAGTTCTAAATGAGACAACACAGTTCCTTTATTTCCCTGACAAAATTACGTTTCCTCTGCAGGTAGCAACGACCTCCTCTCTAATGTTCTGATAAATACCTGGTTACACTTCACCAAATTATTCACAATCCATATTTAGTTTTGAAATTTGCTGCTTGCATTCCAGCCCTGCAAAAAGGGGTAGCTTACCTGAAAGCTTGTCTACTTTTTCAAACTGCGCGTGTTTGTCCAATAAGAGATAGTATCTCTGCCTACAGGCTTTCCCCTGGCTTTTATTGCAGCTATATTTTGTCATAAACATCACTCACTCACAGGAACAGACATAGTGAAGAAGAGCAGGAGACAGCAGGAGAAGAGCAAAACACCATCACATGCTAATAGCCCCTGTGTTGTAGGCATCAGAATAATAAGATTCAGTGGACCAAATATAGAGATCTCTGTTGTTTGCATCCATTGCCTGCTGAGATGGCAATAGCCTTCCA
>WBNM01037430.1:5955-20802 GCA_013399055.1 Ramphastos sulfuratus
ATCATAGAATGGTAAGGTTGGAAGGGACCTCAAAGATCATCCAGTTCCAACCCCCTGCCATAGGCAGGGACACCTCCCACTAGCACAGGTCACTCAAGGCCTCCTCCAACATGGCCTTGAACACCTCCAGGGAGGGAGCAGCCACAACCTCCCTGGGCAACCTGTGCCAATGTCTCACCACCCTCACTGCAAACAACTTCCTCCTAACATCCAGTCTAAATCTCCCCTCTGCCAGTTCAAACCCATTGCCCCTTGTCCTGGCATTACAAGACCTTGTCAGTAGTCCCTCCCCAGCCTTCCTGTAGCCCCCTTCAGATCCTGGAAGGCTACTCTAAGGTCTCCTGGAAGCCTTCTCTTCTGCAGGCTGCAGAGCCCCAACTCTCTCAGCCTGTCCTCATAGCAGAGCTGCTGCAACCCTCTGAGCATCTTCGTGGCCTCCTCTGGACTTGCTCCAACAGTTCATTGTCCTTCTTGTGTTGGGAAAATGACCCATTTGGCTGTTGTTCACCTGGCTGATAGCACTTAATTGACTGTCTGTGGGTGGCAGAGCAGATAACAGCACATCCTGCACAACCTGATGAACTTTTTGAGGTGGAATCCAAGAGTGTTTCATTGCTAAAGAATGTGCCCTTTTTGGAACAGCCAATAAAACAAGACAAGCACCAAACACTGCCTGAACATAGAAATAAACACAGAATCATAGAATACAACCACAGAACTGTTGAGCTTGGAAGAGATCTTTGAGATCATCAAGTCCAACCACTTGTCTAGAGCTCACAATCCCACCACTACTGCTGAGCCACAACCACATCACTCAGCACCACATCCAGACATCTTTTAAATGTCTTCAGGGATGGTGACTTCACCACCTCCATGGGCAGCCTGTTCCAGTGCTTGATAGCCCTTTCTGTGAAGAAATGTATCCTAATAACCCAACCTGAACACCCCCTGCACAACTTGAGGCTGGCAGTCATTGAGGTTGGAAAAGACCTCTAAGATCATCAAGTTCAACCATCAGCACAACAGCTCCATGATCACTAAACTCTGTCCTGAAATCCTATGGTAGAGTTATTGTGTGGACTTGAGGGTGGATGCTGGCTGAGTATGACTCTGTTTGTTGTTAGTGCTGTGTTGAAGTCATGGGTGGAAGCAGGTAGCAGAGGACACAGTGATGAACACAGAAGGTTTGCAAAGCAATCTTGAATCATGAAATGATGGAATGATTTAGCTTGCAAGTGACCTTAAAGGTTGCCTAGTTCCACCTTCCCTACCATAGTCAGGGACAACTTCCACTCTACCAGGTTGTTCAAAGTACTCCCCAGCCTGGCTTTGAACACTTCCAGGGGTGGGACATCCACAACTTCTCAGGATAAACTGTTCCAGTACCTCACCATCTACACAGTAAAGAATTTCTTCCTTACATGTAACCTAAACCTCCCCTGGGGCAACTTGAGGCCATTTCCTCTTGTCCTATCACTTGTTACTTTGAAGAAGAGACCTATCCCCACCTCACTCCAGCTTCCTTCTAGAGAATTTTAGAGAGCAAGAAGGTCTCCCCTCAGCCTTCTCTTCTCCAGGTCTCACACACCAAAAGCATCAGGTTTAGAATCACAGAATCATTTTGGTCAGAAGAGACCTCCAACATCAAGTCCAACTGTTAACTCAGCACTGTCAGGTCACCACTAAACCACATCCCTCAGCACCACATCTACATGGCTTTTCAGTCCTGCTGGGGATTCCACCACTCCCCAGGGCCTGGCCACCCTTTTGGGCAAGAAATTGCTCCTCACATCCAACCTAAACCTTCCCTGCTGCACCTTGAGGCCATTTCCTCTCATTGTATCCATCTCATTACAACCTCCCCTGAGGTGGTTGTAGAGAGTGAGAAGATCTCCCACCAGTCTCTTACCCAGGCCAAACACCCCCACTTCTCTCAGCTGCTCCTCACAAAACTTGTGCTTAGACCCTTCACCAACTTTGTTGTCCTTCTCTGGACCTGCTCCAGCACCTCAGTGTTCTTCTTGGAGTGAGGGGCCCAAAACTGAAGGTAGTATTGGAGGTGCAGCTTCTACTTTAGCCATTGATAGTTAAATTTTTAAACATTATATTAGGATATACTCTTACATATATATGGATTAATATATCCAAACTTGGCCTTGGTTGGCTGGTGGCTCATTGAAATGAATTCTGCATCTCTTAACACACAAAATTTCAAATGTGGGCCACAAGGGAGCTCCTGAAGGGCAGATCCTGCCTCTCCAACCTGATCTCCTTCTATGATCAGGTGAGCCGCCTGGTGGATGTGGGGAGGCCTGTGGATGTGCTCTGCCTGGACTTCAGCAAGGCCTTTGACACTGTCCCCCACAGCAAACTGCTGGCTAAGCTGTCAGCTCGTGGCTTGGATGGCAACACTCTGTGCTGGGTTAGGAACTGGCTGGAGGGCCGAGCCCAGAGAGTGGTGGTGAATGGTGCCACATCCAGCTGGAGGCCTGTCACTAGCGGTGTCCCCCAGGGATCAGTACTGGGCCCCATCCTCTTTAACATCTTCATTGATGATCTGGACGAGGGCATTGAGACAGTCATCAGCAAGTTTGCAGATGACACCAAGCTGGGGGCAGATGTTGGTGGGTTGGAGGGCAGAAGGGCTCTGCAGCAGGACCTCGAGCGCCTGGACAGATGGGCAGAGTCCAAGGGGATGGCTTTCAACAAATCCAAGTGCTGGGGGCTGCACTTTGGCCACAACAACCCCATGCAGAGCTACAGGCTGGGGTCGGAGTGGCTGGAGAGCAGCCAAACAGAAAGGGATCTGGGGGTGCTGATTGACACCCGCCTAAACATGAGCCAGCAGTGTGCCCAGGTGGCCAAGAAGGCCAATGGCATCCTGGCCTGCATCAGGAATAGTGTGGCCAGCAGGAGCAGGGAGGTCATTCTCCCCCTGTACTCTGCACTGGTTAGGCCACACCTTGAGTACTGTGTCCAGTTCTGGGCCCCTCAATTTAAGAAGGACATTGAGGTGCTTGAGCGTGTCCAGAGAAGGGCAACGAGGCTGGTGAGAGGCCTCGAGCACAAGCCCTATGAGGAGAGGCTGAGGGAGCTGGGATTGTTTAGTCTGGTGAAGAGGAGGCTCAGGGGAGACCTTCTTGCTGTCTACAACTACCTGAAGGGTGGTTGTGGCCAGCAGGAGGTTGCTTTCTTCTCTCAGGCAACCAGCACCAGAACAAGAGGACACAGTCTCAAGCTGTGCCAGGGGAAGTTTAGGCTGGAGGTGAGGAGAAAGTTCTTCACTGAGAGAGTCATTCCCCACTGGAATGGGCTGCCCAGGGAGGTGGTGGAGTCACCGTCCCTGGAGGTGTTCAAGGCAGGTTTGGACGTGGCACTTGGTGCCATGGTCTAGTCTTGAGGTCTGTGGTAACGGGTTGGACTTGATGATCTTTGAGGTCTCTTCCAACTTTGGTGATACTGTGATACTGTGAATCAGAGCCTGCAGGAAAAACTACTTTTGTTGCTGTGGAGGCTTTGTTGATCCCAGCTCCGTTCACGTGGCTGTGACGAGAAAATGATTGTTTGTATCTCTCATTCTGTGTGTGTTGGAAAATTGGCAGCACAACCTCCTCGTTCATCACTTGTGGTGAGTCAGGGGACAATGTATCTTCAACTCCAGGGCAAAGGATTATAGAGTCATGAAAGGAAAATACAGCATCCCTCTGAGCTGAATCAACCTCCTGAGAGAGACCTTACACACACTATGCAGGAACATGCAGAAGAATTAATGGGTTCTCACAGGCATTTATTTGTACAAGAGTGTGTTTTCTTTTCTCTGCACGGATTTTATTCATCCAGCTGGTGAGTCAGGATCAGAAACCTCCAGAAAGGATGTTTTCTGAGAGGGTAACTGCTTAGAGATGGGAAATACAAAATAATTGAGCTATTTTTGATGTAATGTTGCAGTGTAGTCACATTCCACAGAGTGACAACACCAAGACTGTAGGATCATAGAATCACAGGATCAGAGAATCACAGAGTTGCAGAATCATTTTGGTGGGAAAAGACCTTTGAGATCATTGAGTCCAACCATTATTTAACTCTACCAAGTCTGGTGCTAAACCATGTCCCTCAGCTTCTGTCTCTGTGGCTTTGAAACACCTGCAGGGGTGGGGATTTGACCACCTCCTTGGGGATTCTGCTCCAGTATTTGAGGGCTGTCAGTGAAAAAGTTTCCTCTAGCATCTGACTCCTCTGGAGCAACTTAATGCCATTTCCTCAAGAAGGGTATCCTGGTGCTGGAGAGAGTGTAAAGAAGGGCAACAAAGCTGGTGAAGGGTCTAAAGCACAGCTCTTGTGAGGAGCAGCTGAGGAAGCTGGGGTTGTTTAGCCTGGACAAAAGGAGGCTGAGGAGAGACGTCCCTGAAAAGAGCTTGGATGAAGGTGGGGACAATCTCTTTTCCACAGCAACAAGCTGGGAAATGGTCTCCAGCTGTGAGGTTTAGCTTGGACACGAGGAACAATTGCTTCCCCAAAAGAGTTGTCAAGCCATGTAACAGGCTGTGCAGGGCAGTGGTGCAGTCCCCATCCCTGGAAGCATAGAAAAGCCATGTAGATGTGGTGCTTAGACATATGGTTTAGTGGTGACCTGGCAGTGCTGCGTTAAGATCGTTGGACTCAATGATGTTAAAAGTCTCTTCTAACCAAACCCACTCTATGATTCTGCTTCTCTCCCATCTGGGTGATATTTCAGTTTCATAAACTACTTGATTATGCATTATAGCTGACTTACTCTCTGCTGAAATAGATGCCAGCTCCTTAGTAAACATGAATTCTAGCCTTACATATGCTCCAATATTCAATTTTGGTTATCAATGATTGTTTAGAAGAAAGAACAACACCTTTCCACAATATCTATCTTGCAAACCGTAAGTAGGTTGCCAGCAACTATTAACAGTCACAATGAGTGAAGGTTGTGAGGTATGAATAGTTGCAACTCAAGTTAATGGTGATTACAAGTCAGGAAATGTGTATTCCAGGAAAATTGTAAGTTCTCTTTTTAATGATGGCAACAAAAACAGTATCATTACTTAGATAGCTCTAATGGAACAAGCATCTCACATCTGGCAAAGAAATTACACATCTCCTGGTGTTCATATTGTTTCTTTTTGGGTGAGGAATAAAAACCAAAATTACTTCTAATTTTGTTTGCTAGATGGAAACACAGATTGCAAGACCTGCTTTGTTTTCCTCTGAACATGGTGTTTCAGCTCCCACTTCAGATGTTTGTAGCATTAGCAGAAGGAGTCCAACACCCTTTTTGACATCAGGCATTAAAAGAGGTTATTTTTTTTCCCCTTTATTTCTTTTTTTTTCTTCTTGCCAAGCTGACAGCAAAGAATAGAAAAACAAAAAACAGGAAAACAAAAAACAAAAAAAAAAAAAACCCAACCCAAAACAAACAAACAAACCAACCAAAAAAACCAAAACCAACCAACCAACAATTCCCTTAACTTTCATTCTACATCATAGAATCACAGAATCATAGAATGGTAAGGTTGGAAGGGACTTCAAGGATCATCCAGTTCCAACCCCCTGCCATAGGCAGGGACACCTCCCACTAGCACAGGTCACTCAAGGCCTCCTCCAACCTGGCCTTGAACACCTCCAGGGAGGAAGCAGCCACAANTCAATACAGTTCTGTGACACTGTGATCATTTCAACAGGTCTAGCCACATACTGGAAGTTAGATGTAACTTGAGGTTAAATTGTTTTTATTATTAATTATTAATTTATTATTTCTATTAATTATTCACCTCATTATTTCCTTTTCAAATCACCGTTGTTAGCAGAGTTTTGAGTCTCTGCTGTCCTTCCTTCAGCCACAGGAATTTTTGATGATCTTATGGAGAATAGAGAATGCTCTGTGTGATGCTCCTCATGATGTTTTCTGAGCCTCTAGTAAGAAACAGCTCAGCTTTTCTTAACCTATAGCTATTAGCAGAGCTTTAGCAACCTCTTTCTTGGAGCATTAAAGTCAGGAAGATGTTGGCCACCTGGGAGGAATAACAACTTTGGTGTTCATCTACCACAGTGGATAATAAAGCACTTTGCTTGTAAACCCCCTCCATACATTTCCTGTATGTCTCAAGTGTAACCAAAACCACATCTGAAACAGAAAGTCTCAGGCTGTCATCAGTGTGGCTAAGTTGACCTCATAAATTGACCTGCAACTGCCTGAAAGGAGGTTGTAGCAAGGTGGGGGTTGGACTCTTCTCTCTGGTGTCAAGCAACAGCACAAGAGGAAATAACCTTGAATTGTACCAAGGGAGGTTGGGGTTGGATATCAGGAAAAAATTCTTTACTGAAAGAGTGGAAGTGGTGCAGTCTGTGTCCCAGGAGGTGTTCAAGACACATGCACTTCAGAACATGGTTTCATGGTCATGGTGGTGTTGGGTTGATGGTTGGACTCTTGGAGGGCTTTTCCAACTGAAACAATTATATGTTTCTATGATAAGTCATCCTGTTATTAGTGGAAGACAAATAGCCATGCAAAGGCCTCTTCTGTTTTGTCACAAAAGCACAGGCTGGTGGAAATTAAAGTAATTGCATCTCACTGAGCCAAGAATAACACAAACCTTCCATTTTCCATCACATCCAACTTTAATATAAGCAGCTCATGTTTCTGTGGGGGTTATATGTTGTTTAGTCTCTGGAAGAAGTATTTAAGTCAAGAGTCACCAGAAAAATGTCAGTCAGCTTTGTCATTAAATAGGGCATGGTGAGTTAAAGCAGGAAATTAGTTGTTACTCACTGAGAACAAGAGCTTAATTTTTCATTATTTACCCTGGTAATAAAGTGGTGATTGAATTAATCCTGTGTTCAATTAACTGTAATCTAGAGTCATAGAATCATAGCATGCACTGCATTTGAATAGACCTTTAAAGATCATCTAGCACAACCCTGCTGTCATCAGCAGGGTCATCTTCAACTAGAGCAGGTTGATCAGAGCCCCTGGAATGGTTCCAGGGATGGGACTTCTACCACCTCTCTGAGTCAGAGTCTCACCACCCTCAGTGTATAAAAATTCTTTCTTCTTTCTAGTCTAAATCTCCCTCTTTCAGTTTAAAGCCATCGGTTTGTCTTGTCACAACAGGCCCTGTTCAGAAGTCTGCCTCCATCTTTCTTATCAGCCTCTTTAAGTACCAAAAGACCACAAGAAGCTCTTCCTGAAGCCTTCATGGAAGATCCTTAGTAAAGGCAAGGAGTAAAAGTGCCACCAAATTAGAAGTAATATTTTTTCCAGATGTAGGTAATTACATGTGAGTCCAAGTGTCTGTTAATATGCTTATGGCCTCAGGTTCCACCAAGGGAGGTTTGAGTTGGATATTAGGAAGCACACTTTGGTAAAGGAGAGACTGAAGCACACTTTGGTAAAGGAGAGACTGAAGCAATCAAGACATGCAGTTTATAAAGGCTGCCTTGATATTCCCTCTTTGTCATCATCTTATTGTTGCTCAATACTATTTTCCAACAATTTCCAGTAACAAGCTTGTGCCAAAGGACCCCTGGGGTTGGCTGTGATTGTGGAGACTATTTTAAGCTGTGTTATTACATTAACAAGTGGTTTTAATACGATGCCTTCGCCAGCTGTCACCTCCTGTGAAACATGAGATTGCAAAGTCAACTGCATCTTTTGTGTGGTTCCAGCTCCATCTTATCCAGGATTTCCTTCCACAAGAGACTCAAGTCAACCATTTGTCTCATAGCTAAAATCTTTCAAGACCCTCCAAGGCTTACTTGCAATAACTTGCTCAAGAAATTCCTTTCCACTTTCTAGCTGAAAGGAACCTATTCTAAGCTGCCTGGATAGCAATGTATCACAGTATCACAGTATAAGCAAGGTTGGAAGAGACCTCAAAGTTCATCAAGTCCAACCCATTACCACAGACCCCAAGCCTAGACCATGGCACCAAGTGCCACGTCCAAACCTGCCTTGAACACCTCCAGGGACGGTGACTCCACCACCTCCCTGGGCAGCCCATTCCAGTGGGGAATGACTCTCTCAGTGAAGAACTTTCTCCTCACCTCCAGCCTAAACTTCCCCTGGCAGAGCTTGAGACTGTGTCCTCTTGTTCTGGTGCTGGTTGCCTGAGAGAAGAAAGCAACCTCCTGCTGGCCACAACCAGTGTGAAAAAGTGAAAAATGTGTGAAAAAGACTTACTTGACTAAGAGAATTAACTCTTACTTGACTCAAGTTGCACCAAGGGAGGTTTGGGCTGGAGATTAGGAACAATTTTTTTCAGCAAAATGGATGTCAGGCCCTGGAACAGGCTCAACAGGAAAGTTGTTGAGTCACCACTCCAGAGGTGTTTAAAAGCCATGTAGATATAGAGTTTAGGGATGTGGCTTGGTGGTGGACTTGGTAGAGTAAGGATGATGGTTGGACTTGATGATCTTCCAATATCTGAAGGGGGCCTACAGGAAGATTGGGGAGGGACTATTGACAAGGGCTTGTAATGACAGGACAAGAGGCAATGGGGTTGAACTGGCAGAGGGAAGATTTAGACTGGATGTTAGGAGGAAGTTGTTTGCAGTGAGGGGGGTGAGACACTGGCACAGGTTGCCCAGGGAGGTTGTGGCTGCTCCCTCCCTGGAGGTGTTCAAGGCCAGGTTGGAGGAGGCCTTGAGTGACCTGTGCTAGTGGGAGGTGTCCCTGCCTATGGCAGGGGGTTGGAACTGGATGATCCTTGAGGTCCCTTCCAACCTTACCATTCTATGATTCTATGATTCTGTGATCTTGGAGGTGTTTTCCAATGTAAATAATTCTATGAAATACATAAAACCTGAAGAAATACTGAGTTGAATGAGAGCAGAGAGTCATCTACAGGACTCAATTAGAGAAAAGTAGAGAGGCAAGGCATGGATAAGACAAGGTCTGCTTCCTTTCTGCTTGCAGCCAGCAGTCCTCTCAAGAAGGTAGAGGATAACAAGAATGAGGGTTTAACCCTCTTTGAAGCACTTGAGGTGCCACACAGGTCCTGTCTCAAGGAGCTTCTCTGCTTGTTTATTCATTAACTATCAGCATAAAGAGACTCATGAGGTAACTCAACAGGAGATGACTATTCAAGCAATATAACTTACCATAAAGTATTTGGTCAAACAAAACAGTGAGACTGATCAAAAGCAAGTAGATTTGTGTCATCTTGATTGGTAAAACATAAAAACAGCACAGTCATATTGTGCTGGTTTGGAGCTAATTGGAATATTTTAATGAAAAAATATTTATTATAGCTGTGAAAAGCAAACACTGGTGATGTCTGCTTCACTCATAGGCTTGCTGAGATGTATGAGAACAAGGACACAAACATAGATAACACAGAGAGAGTCTCAGGCTCTCTGGCTGNTTGTGAAGAGGCTGCTGCTGGTCTCTTCTCACAGGTAAATAGTGATAGAACAAGAGGGAATGGCCTCAAGCTGCAGCTGGATAGGTTTAGACTGGACATTAGGAAACATTTTTTTCAGGGAAGAGTGGTCAGGCACTGGAATGAGCTGCCCAGGGAGGTGGTGGAGTCACCAGCCCTGGATGTGTTTAAAAGTTCTTTGGATGTGGTGCTTGAGAATACTGTTTGGAGTGCACCTTGTAGAGTAGGGATGTCTGTTGGACTTGGTGATCCTGAGGGTCTTTTCCAACCTGAATGTTTCTGTGATTCAGAACAATTCCATGATTCTGTGATAAACCATGTCCAGAAGTCCAATATCTACATGGTTTTTGAACACCTGCAGGGATGTTGACTTCACTACCTCCCTGGGCAGCCTGTTCTAATGACTGACCACTTTTTCAGTAAAGAAATTCTTCCTAATATCCAACCTCAGCCTTCCCTGGTGTAATACAAGACCATGTTTTCTGAAGCTTCTCTGTGCTGTAGCAGGTGTGGCAAAAGATTTTTACATGCAGAACACATCAGGGTCAATAAACCCTTGGGAATCAGGAGATGAGCACTTCACAAGCAGATTTGTCAGCAGTGGTGTTTGTCCCATCTAGGAACTCTTGAAGCACTAAAATTGGACCAGTTGGTGTGGTATTTTGGGGTGGGGGGAAGGCTCCCTTCAGCAAACTACAGAGACCAAGTCCCGTCCCAGGGGACAGACCTGCTCGTCCAAGGATATTGCAGTGTTGTTATTCTGTTCTGCTTTCACAGCTTGTGAGGCAGTGTCTGGCTGATATCTTTTCTCTTCTCTTCTCCTCCCTGCCTTTCCTCCCCTCGCTTCTCTCCAGGCAGAGCTGCCCTCACTTGTCTCATGCTCTGTGTGTGGAAGATGGCTCCTGGCTGGCAGCGAATTCTGAGCTGCACCACGGAGCCTGCTGAGCCCTTGTAAGCCTGAGCTGGCGAGGGCAGTTCTGGCCTGCTCTCTGCTGGGAGGGGGAAGGGTGGAGGATTCTAGAAGGTCTTAGTCCAATAGACGTAGCTTGTGGATGTGCTCATTCTGCCTGATTGCCTTTTGCACACAAGCACCTGTAAATACTCTCCCTTTAAACTGCCTGTCAGTGAGCAGTGTCTTCTTCCTCACTCTCCAAAAGGAGTAAGTGGCATTTCTGCCCTCCAGTCCCAGGTAGCTCATGGTCCAACACTGGGACAGTTGGTTGGGTCCAAGTGCTGATTTCTGAAAACACATCATTTATTTGTATCAAATATAGTTAATTTTACAGGAGTCTCCCCACACTCATCTGATTGGAGATGCACCAATAGTTTTGCTCTCACTTTAAGTGAGCTGATGGAGATTTAGCTTCCACAGACCTGGCACTTGGTGATTTTGGTCTCTTGAATAATTCTCTGCTTGAGGACCGTGGCAGTGCTGGTGCCTGCAGTGATTTTCCTGGCAGGGGCTATGTTCTCTTAGTGCCTTATCTGTGCCTTGCAGAGCTTCGGCTTCACCTTTTCTGCTTCCATCAACAGCTGCTTGGGATTTCTCAGCTCTATCACCTATTCCTTCTACTTTTATCTCCCCTTAAGCTCCCATTGCCCAAAATGTGTCTCAAATAGATAAGAACATGGTAGACTGGTTTGTTAGACTGATTTTTTTGTTAGACTGATTTTTAACTTCTTGCTTTCCTCTTGCTCACTGAACAACCTACTTCAACCCTTCAATCTCTTTTCATGGTTTCCCAACTCATATTGTGCCTTTTTTGTTGTAACTTCATTGTCTGCAAGTGATTTGAGATGTGCATGATTGCTTTTCTAAGATATTTTAGGTCTAATAATAATACCAAATGAACTGGGTTTCAATGTGGAATGCTTGAGTAGTGCACAAAGCAAACTGGAAGGTGAAGCCTGACTCTCTAAATGCAACTCCCACATCTTACTGAAAGTTGCTGAAGGAAATTATCTTTCTGGTGGTGCTGTCCTGTCACAGGAGATCATAGAATCATAGAATGGTAAGGTTGTAAGGAGACCTCAAGGATCATCTAGTTCCAACCCCCTGCCATAGGCAGGGACACCTTCCACTAGCACAGGTCACTCTTCTGAGCTAATGTAAAAACTATAACCCTGAATGCTTAAGCATGTGAAATCTTATATAGATCTAATGTTTTAACTATAAACTTCTCCTCTGCTCTGATGAGGAGTATTGAGTCCAGTTCTGGGCTCCCTGATGTTCAATAGAGACAGAGAACAACAGGAGAGAGTCCAGTGGAGGCTGCAAAGGTGCTGAAGGGACTGGAACACCTCTGTGAGGAGGAAAGGATGAGACACCTGAGGCTGCTGAGCCTGGAGAAGAGCAGCCCAAGAGAGCATCTTCTCAATGTTAGGCAAATGCTAGAGGCTGGGGCCACACTTTTCAGTGGTGCCCAGTGACAGAACAAGTGGCAACAGGCACAAAGTGGAACCCAGGAGGTTTCACCTGAACGGGAGGAGGAAATTTTTTATTGTGAGGGTGCCGAAGCCTTGAATCCAGCTGTTTAGAGAGGTTGTGGAGTCTCCTTCTCTGGAGAGATTCCAAATCCACCTGGATATTGTGATCCTGGGCAACCTGCTGTGAGTAACCCTGCTTTAGCAGATTGGTTGGACAAAATGATTTCCAGAGGCCCCTTCCAACCTCTGCTGTGCTGAGATTCTGGAATGAAAATGAGAGTGCATCACTCAGCATCTTTTGATCTCAGCAAATAATTCAAGATATAGACTTTTCTATCTTCCAATTCATAAAGGTCTTGACTTTCCCCTCTTACCACAATTAGCTTTTACTCTACTGATTGGCAGAAACTAATTTTTTGTTGGAACTGGATCTCTGAAATAAAATTATCATTTAAGATTTGGAAAGTATCAGGATATGTAGCATGTTGGACTAGTTGATCTATGAAGGTCCCTTCCAACTCCTACCATTCTGTGATTCTGCAGTATGCTCTCTGCATACTGACCACAGTCCTTTGGCATGTATGGTAAATCCAGTTTTAGCTGTCTTAACTAGAAGAGAAGATTGATGGCTTAAGAACAGAACTGTGATTGCATCTCCTGTTGAGGGTGTGATAAAAAAAAACAGGAGGAGCAGGTCCACATCTCACCCAAATGCTGCCACTGAAACACCCAGGTACAATCTCATGTATGTGCATCCCTACATAGGGTGACAAAACTGCTGAAGGGTCTAGAGAACAAGTCCTGTGAGGAGGGACTGAGGGAACTGGTAGTGTCTGGAGAAGAGAAGGCTAATGGGAGGCATCATTGCTCTCTACAAATACCTAAGGGAGGTTGTAGTGAAGTTGGGGTTGGTCCCATCTCCCTAACAGCAGGTGACAGAATGAAAGGAAATGGCCTTAAATTGTGCCAGAGGAGGTTTAGGTTGGATATTAGGAAGAATTTCTTTCCTGCAAGAATGGTCAGGCATTGCAACAGGCTGTCCAGGGAGGTGGTGGTGTCACCATCACTGGAGATGTGTGTGAACGTGGCACTTTGGCACGGAGTTTGATGGCCACAGTGGTCTTAGGTTGACTCTGTGATCTTAGAGGTCTTCTCCCACCCAAACAATCCTATGATTCAGTAGGACCTCAGAGACACCCCCAGGTGTTCTGACACTCCAGATAAAATTTAAGCAATGTTCCATGTACCAAATGGATGCATGGAAACATAAACTAAATATGTTGGGTGGCCAGAAGTAGCTTCAAGCTACAGCTAGCTTAGTCTTAAGAAATATGTTCCTTTTAGCAGTGGAGCAGAAAAACAAACACTGTCAACTCTAGACTTTTCCTTCTTCCTTTAGGTCCATTTAGCTGTGTTTGTCTGGATCTAGCTCCATCATGGATGGTGAAAAGCATTTTGAAATCCATCCACCATTGCTTCATTACTGGAGGAACAGTTATTTCCTCACTGAAGAGGTGAAATAGTTACCTGATTAAGTTATGCTGCTATGTGCATGGTAATTACCCAAATGAATGCAATGGCTTCAGAAGTATCAAATCAGCTTCATTAAACTAATTAATCAAAAATAAATCAGAAAGATCTTTTCCCCCCACACCCTTAGGTAGGGACCTCAGAAAGGAAATGACCCAAAAGTCCAAATAAGACTTCAAGTTCAGCATGCCTTAAAATTCTGAACAGTAAAAGCTAACAATAAAACCTAACTCCAGGGCACAAAACTTTTTAGGATGTCAGGTAGTGATAGGACTGGGGAGAATGGAACAAAGCTAGAAATGGGTAGATTCAGATTGGATGTTAGGAAGAAGTTCTTCACCATGAGGGTGGTGAGACCCTGGAATGGGTTGCCCAGGGAGGTGGTGGAAGCTCCATCCCTGGAGGTGTTTAAGGCCAGGCTGGATGAGGCTCTATACAGCCTGATCTAGTGTGAGGTGTCCCTGGGCATGGCAGAGGGGTTGGAACTAGATGATCCTTGTGGTCCCTTCCATCCCTGATTGATTCTATGATTCTAAACCTATTAGAAACACCAAGATATCAGATTGATTGGGATTTATTATTGAGCATAATCAATTTATAGCCAGACACCAAGTTTCTTGTTGAAGTTTGATCCCCATGAAATGACAGAGCTAGTGGAACTTGTGGAGCTTTAATAATCCATCCATGCTATGAGGAAATTAGTTGATAATTTGCCACTTTTTCAATGTATTTCACCAGTCCTTTATCTAATTCTGGGGACAGGAGCATTAAACATCCAAACTGATTGAAAGTGTAAATACAGAAGAAAAAAAAGGAAAGGAAAAGAAAACAGAATCTCTCTGTTTTGAGATCCTGAAATGACATCTAATGAGGAATGAACCTGAGGTCAAAAGTTCCACCATCAACACCAGTTTCTTGAATAAGCTGAGTGTTCAGCTGAGCCATGTGGGCACACAGCTGCTGGAAATCCATTCTGAAACTGTAATTCCTGGAAATTTGTCATCTTGGGTGTCTAAAATCCATGCTCAGCTATACATTTTCCATCTCAAATATCATAGAATCATAGAATGGTAAGGTTGGCAGGGACCTCAAAGACCAGCCAGTTCCAACCCCCTGCCATAGGCAGGGACACCTCCCACTAATACAGGTCACTCAAGGCCTCATCCAACCTGGCCTTGAACACCTCCAGGGAGGGAGCAGCCACAACCTCCCTGGGCAACCTGTGCCAGTGTCTCACCAAGGATATAATTTATCCTTTTGTTATTTAACTACTTAAGCTTTCTTAAAAAACAAAACCAAAAAACCCACAAACAAACAAACAAAAAACCCAAAACCAAACAGAAACAAACAAACGAAAAAGCCAAAAAAACCCCAAAAACTCAAGAAAAAAACTTGTGACTTTGTTAGCATTTACTGTGGTCAAAAGGTCATGAAATTTTACATTAAATTATATATGTATTTATAATATATAAGTAAAATATAA
>WBNM01037432.1:0-54430 GCA_013399055.1 Ramphastos sulfuratus
CCAAAACTGAACCCAGTCCTCAACCTGTGGCCTCACCAAGTGCCCAGACCAGGAGAACAATCACTTCCCTACTCCTGCTGGCCACACTATACTTGATCCAAGCAAGGGTGCTGGTGTTCTTCCTGAGCTCATCTTCAGCTACTGTTGACCAACACCTCCAGGTCCCTTTCTGCTGCACCCTTTGCAGCCACTCTGCCCCAAGCTTGGAGCATTCATAGGGTTGTTGTGAGCCAAGAGCAGGAGCCAGCATTTGGCCTTGTGGAGCACTAGGGATGAGCCTGAGCAGGACTCAACCAGTCCCCTCCCCACAGCACACCTCGGGCTGGAAGGAAACCTGTAGCTATCTACAGCAGCTTTCAGTGTGCAAAAAGCTGTCCCCACACAGGTCATGAGGTGAGTCACTAAGGAACCAATGACCAGGGACAGCTTAGTGTTGGTTGGGTGACCTTAAAGCTGCAGCAGTAAGGGCTTGGGAAGAGCTACCCCTAGGTGGGTTGGGGGTTGTGGAGAGAAGGGCATGGTGAAGGTAACACTGACTTTGGAGAGCTGCTGGCCTCAAGAAGAACTTCAGTGCCTCATCCTGGGGTGGGAAGCAGTGCTGCTGTCCTCCCCATGTCACCACTGCTGCTCTTGGGGTGACTCCCAGCATAGGGACAGAGTGGGGATGTGCATGTGTGAGTGTCCCACCAGGGGTGGGGTGGTGAGGAGGAAAGAAAGGCAAGGCAGGCCTTGGTGGGTACATTCAGATGTTGTAATATTCAGCATGGTTACACCAGGGCTCAGGACACGTCCTGCAGTTGGACAGAGCTTGGATACAAGGAAAAACTCTGGAACAGTTTTTATATTTAGGAAAAGAAAAAAAAAAAACCAAAAACAGAAAAACCAAACCCGAAAGAAACAAAAAACCCCAACCCCTCCTCACCCCCCTCCCAAAAAAAACCATCCCAAGAAATCAACTTTACAAGGTACTGAACAAACATCCTCACAGACAATCAATTTAAACATTTAAATTGATTATAATTGTTGCTAAAATAGTAACACAAGTCCTGGTTGTGCTGCTAAAACTGCAGTGTTCCCTCTAAGGAAAATATTGCTACAAGTTCTACCCCCACCCCAGCCCCTCTGCCCCCCAGCAAGGCTGACTCCACAACACCACAAGGCCTCCATCATCTCCTCAGGGCTTTGGGATTCCCTGCTCTGCTCTATCCTAGAACCCCAGCATGGGGTGGTGATGGTGGGGGGTTGGAAGGGACCTCTGGAGATCATTCAGTGCAACCCCCCTGCTAAAGCAGGGCACCCACAGCAGCTCGCCCGGGGTCTTAGAGTGGTTTGGGTTGAAAGGGACCTTAAAGGCCATCCAGTTACAACCCTCCCTGCTACGGGCAGGGACACCTCCCACTAGACCAGGTTGATCTAATGTTCAGGTGGATTTAGAAGGGACCTCTGGAGATCAGCCAGTCCAACCCCCCCCCACTAAAGCAGAGCACCCACAGCAGCTTGCCCAGGATCACAATGCCCAGATGGGTTTGGAAGCTCTCCAGACAAGGAGACTGCACAACCTCTTTGGGCAGCCTGTTCCTGGTCTCCAGCACCCTCACACCAAAGGTTTCTCCTCCTGTCTTCTATAGTATAAGGATGTCTCACTGCTCACCAAGCCTTGCTGGCACAAGCCACCCACAGATGCTCCTGGGTCACTCCCTGCATTAGCCAGGCAGGTGACAGCTCTGATAAAGCAGTGCAGAATCCTCCTGGCTGATGCTCCTGCCTCTGCTGCAGGCAGCAGGGCTGAGCACTACGTACCCTGACAGCACCTGGACCTCAGAATGGGTGCTGCCACCATGGGGAAAGCCATGGTGGGGACCATGGTTGGACACTAGGTCTTCACAGAATCCTAGAATGGGTTGATTTGGAATGGACCTTAAAGATCATCCAGTTCCAATCTCCTTGCCATGGGCAGGGACACCTCCCACTAGAGCAGGCTGCTCAAGGCCTCATCCAGCCTGGTCTTACACATTCCCAGGCATGAGGTGTCCACAACTTTCCTGGGTTGCCCTGTTCTAGTTGTCCCTTGTCCTGTCAGAACAGGCCCTTAGCAAAGTCCCTCTGCAGCTCTCCTGTAGCCCCCTCCTTGGTGCCACCACATATGGCCAAGGCTGCAGCAGCCTGGGAGAAGTGTCTGAGCTGGGAAACGCTGCCTGGAAAGTGTCCTCGCTGAAATCTTCTGCAGCAGGAGCAGCTCAGTGCCCACAAAGTGCTGCCAGCACATCTTTAACCCCATATCAAGAGCAGAGGAGTCAAGTCCTGCCCTTTGTCACTGCTAAGGTGGCTCCTGGTGGGCTCTGCTGCCCAATTAACATGGTCCTCAGCAGAAAGGAGCAGTCCTCATGATGGCAGGGAGGCTGCTGGGTGGCTTTGCTACAAGGAGAGCTGGGGCAGTGGGTAACTATTGCTTGGCACGAGGTCAGAAGGCAGCACACAACCTTTCCTGGTGTAAAACCAGCGAGGTGAAACCCAGCCCTTGGGAAGTGGGAGAGCTGGGGGGGCTTCTACGGATGGAGCTGCCACCGAGGTGGTGGGAATTCAAGTTTCAGCTCAGTGTGGAGAGCAGGCAGGTTCCTGACAGGGACCTGCTGGATTCTACCCCTTTTTGGATGATTTTTGCAGCTGAAAACCAAACCTGAGCCTCTTCCGTGGGTGCTCCTCATTGCTCTCTCCCACCACCTGCAAACCCAGGGCTGCCATCTCCCCCACATGCTGGACCTTCAGCATGAAGTCCTTCCAGTTCTCCACCTGCATTCCTCATTTCTAGAGCGCAGGGCAAAAGGTACCTTCAAGCCTGAGGTCCTGCTGCAGCTGGAGACAGAGGGTGGCTGCCCTCAGTGTGGAACTACAAGTTCAAAGCCCTTCCTAACTGCCTTTGGTCACCGAGACACTCTCCTGCTGGCAGCACCTGGGTTTGAGCCTCAGCTCAACGTTGCCCACCAGAAGCTCCTTGTAAAAACCTGCGAACCTCTCCCAAGCCCTGAGTGAAGAAGCAGAGCCACAAGGTGCTGTGCTTTCCCTGCTCAAAGGCTGCCCCTCAATTCACAGCCAGCCGTGGCTCAACTGGGCTCCAGTTGCCAGCAGCCACTTTGTTTTGCCTCCCTCAAGCCTGCCGAAGCACAACAAAAAAGGCATTTTGGATGCTCAATCAGAACCCTCAACCCGCCCTGTCCCCACCACTCCCCATGTCACTTGACCCTAAGCTCAGGTTCAAAGACCTGTTTGGCTTTTTGGTTTTGGTACAGTAAATATTTACAACAACAGCAACAACGAAAGAATGACAGCTCCTGCTCATCTCCTGCTCATCTCCTGCTCACTTTGGCACCTTCCCTGCAACACGTCAGGGGGAAGCTCTGCAGCATGGGGCTGGCTCCACCACCAACCCACTCACCCACACCCACGATGCACGAGGTTGGGAGGGACCTCCAAAGGTCAGCTTGTCCAATCCCTCCTGCAGTCAACTAGATTACGTTGCTCCTGATCTCCAACCTCACCATGACCTCCAACTAGATCAGGTTGCTCCTGATCTCCAACCTCAATATGATCTCCAACTAGATCAGGTTGCTCCTGATCTCCAACCCCACTATGACCTATACCTAGATCAGGTTGCTTCTGATCTCCAACCCCAACATGATCTCCACCTAGATCAGGTTGCTCCTGATCTCCAACCTCAACATGATCTCCAACTAGATCAGGTTGCCCCTGATCTCCAACTCCACCATGATCTCCAACCCCACCATGATCTCCAACTAGATCAGGTTGCTCCTGATCTCCAACCTNGGTTGCTCCTGATCTCCAACCCCAACACGATCTCCAACCCTACCATGATCTCTGACTAGATCAGGTTGCTCCTGACCTCCAACCCTACCATGATCTCCAACTAGGTCAGGTTGCTCCCTGTCAAGCTTGACCTTGGGTGTCTCCAGAGACAGGCTCCCCGCCACACCTCTGAGTAGCCTGTTCCAGCGTTCTGCCACTCCCGCGGCAAAGAGCTTCCCCCTGATGTCCAGCCCTCAGCAGCAGGAGCTGGGCTCTGCGTTAGCTCTGGAAGAAGAGGATCCGACAGCTCCTCAGCTCCTGAGCTCTCTAACAGGCAAAGGTATCCGGGGTTCTGCTGGGTGCTCAGCAGAGCCCAGCGCCACTCGCCCGGCGCCAAGCCTTGGAGAGAGCCTTCGGTCGGCTCCGGCTACGCACGGGTGATGTGGTAGCAACCAACCTTCCTTCCTTCCTTGCTTCCTTTGGACTTAGAGGGAACACTGCTTTTAGAAACCCCTGGCACCAGGTAAGACAAGAACCAATACCACTGTACAGACCCCACTGCACAACTAGCTAATAGTAAGGAGCCCAGCACGGACTGGCCACATGGAGGAGGAAATAGGACTGAACACACTGGGGGATCGACCGGCTCCGTGTGGCCGCGCCGCGGGCCCGGGTGCTGTCTCACCTGAGCCCTGCCCATCAGTACGCTGGCACTTGGTAACCTTTTGGGTTGGCCTCTAAGGTCTCAGTGAAGGGAGGGCTCTGGTAGGTGTCCGTGCTCTCGACGCCGCTGCCGCCGGGGTAGCCGGGGTAGGCCGCGCTGGCGTCGGCCGCGAACTGCTCGGTGGCAAACAGCGACATGTCCGTGCCCAGGCGGTACCGCTGCAGGGCCTTCAGCGCCAGAGCCACCTGCGGAGGCGGGCAGGAGGCTTAGCGGGGGTGCAAACGCCGTGGCCAGCACACTGGGTGCTCACAGGACCCCCACCAGGAGCTCACGTCCCCACCATGGCCTCACACCCTCCCAGGACCCCACAGCCCACCATGATGGCACATCCCACCCGGAGCTCATGTCCTTACCATGGCCCCGCACCGTCCCAGGACCCCAAAGCCCACCATGATGGCACATCCCACCAGGAGCTCATGTCCTTACCATGGCCCCACACCGTCCCAGGACCCCAAAGCCCACCATGATGACACATCCCACCAGGAGCTCACATCCCCACCATGGTCCCACATCTTCCCAGGACCCCACAACTCACCATGATGGCACATCCCACCAGAGCCTCACATCCCCACATCCTCCCCGGACCCCAGATGATGGAATCATAGAACCACAGAATGATTTTTTGTTGGAACAGACCTTTAAGACCATCAAATCCAACCCAGCACTGCCAGGTCACCACTAAACTGTGGCCCTCAGCACCGCATCTCTATGTCTCTGAAAACCCTCCAGGGATGGGGACTCCACCACTGCCCTGGGCAGCCTGGGCCAGGCTTTGACAAGCCTTTAGGGGAAGAAATTGTTCCTCATGCCCAACATGAACCTGCCCTGGGACCACAGGATTGTTTGGGTTGGAAAAGACCTTTCAGTTCATCCAGTCCAACCTTTCTCTGGCTCTTAACAAGGCTGGGGCTCAACCATGGCCCTCAGCACCACATCTCTGCAGCTCCAAAACACTTCCAGGCATGGGGATTCAACTACCTCCCTGGGCAGCCTGGTCCAGGCTTTGAGAACTCTTTCAGTCAAGAAGCTTCTTCTAATGTCCAACCTAAACCTCCCCTGGGGCAACCTGAGGCCATTTCCTCTTGTCCTGTCACTCGTTCTTTGGGAGAAGAGACCAACCCCTACCTGCCTCCAAACTCCTCTCAGGGAGCTGTAGAGAGCCAGAAGGTCTCCTCTCATCCTTCTTTTCTCCAGGCTGAACAATTCCAGCTCCCTCAGCTGCCCCTCACAAGACATCCCTCCACCCAATACCCCTCATCCCCCCCAGCACCTTGTGCCACCTCAAGACCTACTGTTCCTCCCAAGCCTTTACACCCCCCAGCTCACTGCAAAGCAGCGAGCACACCACAGCACCCAAAGGCAGCTGCTGGCCCCACTCCAAGAGCTAAACCAACCCCAACCCATCAACCTCTACAACTAAAGAAGCCTTTCCCACAGGACAGTTTGACTCTTAATGCTCTGCCTGGGGTTGGGAGGCCACAGCTTGGCCTCAGGTCCCTTGGCTACGCAGATTTGGCCCCACTGGCACCAATAAAACCCATTTGTTGCTGGGAGGGAAATGCTGCTGAGCCCTGGGGCCCAAGCAAAATAGGTCAGTTGTGCTCAGAGTCCTTCAGCCTCTTGCAGGTTGCCAGTATTGAGGTCACCAAGCGTGGGCATCGCGGGTGGCAGAGCAGCGGGCACGCCGACGCTCGCTCTGATTTCAGGAGGCTTCATTAACAATTCAATTAGTTTAGAAATGACAGGCTCAGGGAGGGGTGGGGGGAATGAAAAAAACACCCTCAGACACCCACAGCAGCTTCTCAACCACCACCCAGCACCTCCTCCCNGGGGATTCAACTACCTCCCTGGGCAGCCTGGTCCAGGCTTTGAGAACCCTTTCAGTCAAGAAGCTTCTTCTAATGTCCAACCTAAACCTCCCCTGGGGCAACCTGAGGCCATTTCCTCTTGTCCTGTCACTCGTTCTTTGGGAGAAGAGACCAACCCCTACCTGCCTCCAAACTCCTCTCAGGGAGCTGTAGAGAGCCAGAAAGTCTCCTCTCATCCTTCTTTTCTCCAGGCTGAACAATTCCAGCTCCCTCAGCTGCCCCTCACAAGACATCCCTCCACCCAATACCCCTCATCCCCCCCAGCACCTTGTGCCACCTCAAGACCTACTGTTCCTCCCAAGCCTTTACACCCCCCAGCTCACTGCAAAGCAGCGAGCACACCACAGCACCCAAAGGCAGCTGCTGGCCCCACTCCAAGAGCTAAACCAACCCCAACCCATCAACCTCTACAACTAAAGAAGCCTTTCCCACAGGACAGTTTGACTCTTAATGCTCTGCCTGGGGTTGGGAGGCCACAGCTTGGCCTCAGGTCCCTTGGCTACGCAGATTTGGCCCCACTGGCACCAATAAAACCCATTTGTTGCTGGGAGGGAAATGCTGCTGAGCCCTGGGGCCCAAGCAAAATAGGTCAGTTGTGCTCAGAGTCCTTCAGCCTCTTGCAGGTTGCCAGTATTGAGGTCACCAAGCGTGGGCATCGCGGGTGGCAGAGCAGCGGGCACGCCGACGCTCGCTCTGATTTCAGGAGGCTTCATTAACAATTCAATTAGTTTAGAAATGACAGGCTCAGGGAGGGGTGGGGGGAATGAAAAAAACACCCTCAGACACCCACAGCAGCTTCTCAACCACCACCCAGCACCTCCTCCCTGGTGCTGGTTGAGTGCTGAGCACACCGAGCATCTGGGGTTAGCAAAGGTACCAGTGGAGGGGCTGCTGGGGGCACCTCACCCTCCAGCCATGCTCTGTGCTGGTGGCAGGAGAGTGGTGTCCCCACTGCCCTCTCTGTAGTGGAAGCAGACATAGATGGGGCTGGGGAGAGCATCCCAGGCAGCTCTCTTCCCTGCATTTAACAGGCAGGTTGGGGATGGAGAGGAGCTGTGAGGGAGCTGGGATTAAAGGAGATTTATTTGGATAATAATAGGGTGGGGAGCACTTAAACTGGTGAGTAACTGGAGCCAGACCTGGTGCTGGAAAGCCTCTGACTGGCTTTTGCCCCAGTTCTTTTAAGGCAACATGGAAATCATAGAATCCCAGACTGGTATGGCTGGGATGGGACCTTGAAAGCTCATCCACTCCAACCCTCTTGCAGTCTGCAGGAACACCTGCAACTACAGCAGGTTGCTCAGAGCCACAAACAACCTGACCTGGAATGGTTCCAGGCATGGGGCATCTCCCACCTCCCTGGGCAACCTGGGCCAGGGTCTCACAACCCTCAGGATCAAACATTTCTCCCTTCTCTCCAGTCTAAATCTCCCTTTTTCAGTTCAAGCCATCACCCTTTCACCCTTTGCCCTGTCACTTCAGGCCCAGCTCAGAAGTCTGTCCCCAGCTTTCTGATCAGGCTCTGAAAGGTCATCAGAAGGCTTCCCTGGAGCCTTCTCTTCTCTCCTCTCCAGTCTGAACCTACATGAGTGCACATCTTGTGTGCTCTGTGCCCACAGGGGGATGGTGGTGATGAAGCATCATCCCTGCTCCTCCATCCCTCCAGAGCAGGAGCCCCCTGAGCAGCACAGGCACCTTCAGGCACATTTGGGGTCCAGTAGCTGTGGTCCAAGGGCCTCATGGGGTTTTGCACACCCCTGGCAGATTTCCCTCTGCTTCTCTATGGACCCAGGGGATGCACAGAGTCTACAAGCAGGAGCAAAATGGGGTTCTGCAAGCCCCTGCCTCCAGGGTGGGCCATCCTGGCTTCCTGAGGTTGAGCTGATGGGCCTGAGAGTTCCCAAAATTCCCCTGCCATCCCCTGAGACCAGCTCAGCACAGCGGTCTGCTCCTGGTGACCCCTTTGCCTCCAACCAAGCCACCCCTGGGGGTCTAATGAGGCCCTGAAATGAGGGCAGCTGGTGGCTGGTGCCACGTTTTTGATGGGAACACAACTTTGCAGCAGCAGGAGAAGGGGAAGTCTGGAATTCCCCGGGGAGGGAGGAATCAACTGACACTTCCCAGTAAGAAACCACAGGTTTCACCTCTGCTTGGAGGGTTTCCTCAGCACAGCTCCTTGCTGCCCACCAGCATTCAGTTCTGCAAACCCTGCCCCAGATCCTCTGCTTTTGTTTCTCTTCTCCCAACCTTGGCTCCAAAGCTGAACTCACCCAGACAATGATGGAGAAGAAGGAGAAGGTGATGGCTGCCCGGGCAGCATCTGCTCCTTGCGAAACTCCTCTGCTCATCGTCGTCCTCTGCCACTGGTTTGCTAAGAAGCAGAAGGCTACAAACCACAGGAAAGACAAGAAACCTGAAAGAGAACAGAGCTGGTGAGTGCTCTTCCTGCCCACCACCTCCTCTGCTCAAGGACCTCTGCTGATGCACAAACCTGCTCTTGGGTGCCCTGGCCTGAGGTGTGGCCCAAAGGGAGCTATTTTAAGAGAGGCTGATTTGCAACCACTGGGAAGCCAGGGATGGAATGAACCCTGTAGGGTCACCCAGCACATTGCCTGCCTGAAGTTCAGCTCATTCACTTCTCAGCTTGGTCTCAAAGACCTACAAGGACAGCATAGCCCCTCTAGATATGTGGTCCTCAGGGATTTCAGCCTGCTTGCAGGCACTGAGGTACCACCAACTCAGTTCCAGCACCCCTCTGTGTGTTGATCCATCATTCCCTCTGCTCCCTAGACACCATCAGGTCTTAGAGACTTCAGGATGGATACTGCAGACCTCAGCCAGAAGAAGCCTGTACCCCTGGGAGCAGCATCAGGCTGCTTGGCTGACACAGGAGATGGCTTTGCAGCTCTTCTGTGCTGAGCTATGCCTTGGTCCTTCCCAAGGATGCAGACAGAGAGCTTAAAAACTGCCTGGAACTGTCAGCCAGGGGTATGGAGAGGCTGAGATGAAGCCCTGCTCCAAACATGGAGGTGAGAAGTGACCTTGGGATGTCCATGCATGCCAGCAGCAGAGCAGATGAGCTCACCAATGTGCTCCTCACCCTGGGCAGGCATGGAACAGAGCTGTCCATGGAGGAACAGGAGCTTCATATGAGAGAGCTCAGCTCAACCCTGACTCTGCTCCTGTTCCCAGCCTCCCTAGGCTCTGGGGGATTGAACCAAACCACTCTGGTGATTATTCCTTCCTGGAACCAGAGCTGGCTGAACGAGATAGGGCTGCAGCTCCCCTAATTCAATCACTAGCCAGCAGCACTGCCTGATGCCAAGGAGCTCAGAAAACAGACAAGCCCCAAGCACCCAGTGTGAGCAGCAGGGATGCTTTCCAGCTCTGGGGAGGGGAGATGCACAACCTGGAGCTTTCCATCACACTGCTTTAAGGGTCTCCAGCTTTCCTGAGCAGTCCCAGCATGAAAATTCCCTCCCACACCCACCAATTCTGGGTGTCAGTGCATGTGGGGATGCTGGGCATTGGCAGGATGCTGAGCTACCCAGCATCTTCTTGCCTGGGTACCCGGAGACCCAAGCTTTGGGGGTTGAACTAGATGACCTTTAAAGGTCCCTTTCAACCCAAACCAGTCTGCTCTGGATGGTTCTGTCACTCCCAAGGATCAGTATGGGCAGCCACACTGCCAGTCCCATGGCACAGCACAGGCTGGCTGCAGGGAGAGAAGAGAAACTTCTTCTGTTCCCCTTTCTAGAATCACAGAACTGTTTCAGTTGGACAAGACCTCCAAGGCCATCAACCCAACACCCCCATGGCCATTAAACCATGTCCCACAGTGCCATGGCCACACATTTCTCAAAGCCCTCCAGGGCTGGGGACTCCACTACCTCCCTGGGCAGCCTGTTCCAGTGCCAGTTGCTGCTAGGCAGCATCTAAAATGCACACAGAGGCCCAGAGCCAGTGTGGGTTATCTCCTCACTTCTGCTTCACCTCCTCATCTCCTCCTCTTGCACAAGTGGGCCTGGGGCCTCCCCATCAGTCCTGCTCTTGCTTGAGCCCTCACAGCAACACAAGCTGCAGCCAGGTTCAGTCAGGCTTTGCTTTCCCAGGTGACAGACTAAAGAACAGCCCTTTTTTTGGTTGAACACAGCCCATGCTCACCACCACAATCACCCCAGACCTTGGCCTCTTTATTTTCACTTCTACTTATCAGCTGTGATTCTGTGATTAAATGAGACCTCTGGGGCTTATTCCTCAAAGGTCACCTTCAGGGAGAGAGATGCCTTCTAGCTCCACAGCTCTGTTGTAAAAGGGCTTCACCAGCAGCTGGCCTGTGTTAGGGGGAAGCAGATCCAACCCTTAAACGTGGACACAGGAAGATGCATGACAAAGACCCAGCACTGGCTGCAGCTTGGTGACCAGTATGTGGTCAGTGTGGTGCTCCCCTGGCATGACTCAGTGCTGGAGATGCTGAACCACATCTCCAGATGCTGCACGACTCCTCATCTCCTTGGGGAGCAAACAGCACGACAGCAGGGATCACTGCCCTCCTCTGCTGGAGAAGCAAGACTCAGTCCAGAGCTCCTCACTCAAAAAATCACCTGCCTGGAGACACCTCCCTGGAGGCAGTGGTGTTTGGATGTCAAAAGAGCAGAGATGAAGTCTGAGGGCAGCTCCCAACAGGAGCTACACTGCAGGGAGCAGAGGAATGCTGAGGGACAAGCTCTGGGGCCATGCAGGATGGGACGCTGAGGGGCATGGGGGTCTCCAAGAAGCCTAGAGTGCCCCACTGGTTTGTAGAGGGTGAGCTGGCTCAGGAGGACTGTTCCTTTGTTTCACATTGGCTCTGCTGCAGTTCATCCTTCCTCATACACTCCTGGGCAGGACACTGCCACAGAGCACCACTGACAGCAGGACTGCCCACCAAGCAGTGCCACAAAACCCCACCTCTCACTGGTGTCCTCTGAGGGCTGTCGAGAGTTAAGATGACATCATGCAGATGTGCACTGGCTGTGCTGGGTACTGCAGCTACCAACTCCCCCTGCACCACGGAGATGAGACCTTTCCAGGGCTCCAATTCAGCTTCTCCAGCCAGAAATGTCTACCTGGGACTGTTCTACTTGTGGGAAGTCCACCCATGTGGACCACCATCCACGTGGACCTCCCAGAGGTTTCCTGACACAAAAGCAATCCTTCCCTCTCCACATCCAGCTCAGCCTGGATCCCTGAGGAGAAGGGATCCAGGATAAGTGCCCTGGGGAAAGGGAGAGGCAGATGTTGCTGCCTGCAGGGGGGCTGGAGTTGGGCATGGAGAGCATCTCCAGATCCAGAAAGGCCAGCCTGGTGTCATTTTAAGCCTGGAGAACTGACACATGCCTGAGTGTGAGCTCAGGGAGCTCTGGGGGAACTATTTTTGCTCTGTACCAGCTTTTATTTTCATTTGTGAGCATCTCTGCCGTCTGCTGGCACTGCTCTGAGAGGAGACTTTGCACCCGACAGCGTGAATCAGACACAAGGAACAGGAGCTGTTCTCCTCCTGGCACCTCCCTTGGAACATGGCTGTGCCCTCATCCAGCACCCACATGGTCCTGGTCCCACTGGGGGGCCAGCAGTGACAGCAACCAGCCCTGGGTGTAGGTGGGTGTGCTGAGGGTGTCTCTTGCCACCCATGGATTTTAAACCACACGAACTGAGGTGAGCTTCTGAGGGTGTGGTGAGGCCACCTGTGCCACTCCCAGATCCAGCTGGGAACAGGCATGGCAGCAGCTCCACAGCCTCCAGCAGGCTGGGGAAAAGGAGATGCCAGAAAGCACCACAGGATCCAACAGACGATTATCAGTTTAGGATCCACAGACAAAGGAGTGCAAAGACCAGGGAAGACCTGGTAGAGCCACGACCACAGCAGGAGCACAGCTCCTGGAGCAGCTGGAAGAGCAGCCAGAAAGTCACAAATGCCAAGGCTCACTTCTCTGGGTGGCCTCACCAAACCTATCTCATCCAATGTCTCCTGTTGCAGAAGTGACAGAGTGGGACACCTCACTGCCCCCCAGCCACCACACACCAGCTTGGAAGAGTCCAGTGCAGAGCCACAAAGCTGCTGAAGGCAGTGGAACATCTCCCTTTGAGAACGGGCTGAGGGAACTGGGGCTCTTGAGCTGGGAGCAGAGCAGCCTGAGGGGAGGCCTCAGCCATGTTTATAGAGATGTGCAGGGCAGTGTCAGGAGGACAGACCCAGGAGCCACTCAGTGATGTTCAATGACAGGACACCTGGAGCAGAGGAAGTACCACAGGGACATAAGGAAAAGCTTTGTCACAGTGAAGGTAACAGAGCCCTGGAGCAGGCTGCCCAGAGAGGTTGTGGAGTCGCCTTCTCTGGACACAGTCAAAACCCACCTGTGTGTGTTCCAGTGTGACCCGCTCTGGCAGGGGTTGGACTGGATGATCTTTTGAGGTCCCTTCCAACCCCTACCACTCTATGCCTCTGTGATTCCTCACTGCTGGTGCCCCTGAGTTCCCAGCTGGATGGCACAACCCATGCACCACTCCTGCTCTCCAGCACCGAAGCCTCACCGCGCGAGGAGAGAGGAGCACTGGCGCCCGGAGCTGCAGGACGCGGCGGCAGCCCCACACTGCCAGGGCACTCCCTTTGCCCAGCACGGCAGAGCCCAAGGCATTCCCCTTGCCCAGCACCGCAGAGCCCAGGGCACTCCCTTTGCCCAGCACGGCAGAGCCCAAGGCATTCCCCTTGCCCAGCACCGCAGAGCCCAGGGCACTCCCCTTGCCCAGCACGGCACAGCCCAAGGCACTCCCCTTGCCCAGCACCGCAGAGCCCAGGGCACTCCCCTTGCCCAGCACGGCAGAGCCCAGGCCTTACCTGAAAAGCCGAGGTCCAGCAGCACCGCCCGCTTGCGGTCCTTGACGCTGCTGATCTGCTGGAAGTAGAGGTCCACCACGAAGAAGAAGACGCAGCCGAAGAAGGCGATGATGCCGACGGCGATGCCGTAGCCGCAGGCGCTCTCGTTCTCGTTGAAGATGCAGAGCAGCTCAGGGTTCTGGCTGTCCTTGTTCACGTAGCACTCGTTGACGATGGAGCCGAACACCACGATGGAGAAGATCTGCAGGAGGAAGCAGAGAACACCAACGTGCTGCTTGTTAGCCCTCAGCTCGTGGCCTCCAGCTGCGGTGGTGGCTTCCAGCCTGTCCCTGGCTCCATGGCAAGGGGGCGGTTGTCAGCCGGAGCCCAGCGCTCGCCTGCTCGGTGGCCCAAAGGAATGGGCTGGTGGATGGTACCCAGGAGCCCCTGGGCTGTCAGCCTCTCTGCTTTTCAGTGGCTGGCTCTGCAGAGTGTTTGAAGAGAGCTGCTTCTCCAGACATGTTGGGGAGGGTTAAAATAAAGAGGTGAGACATGTTGGGGCTCTGCAGCCTGGAGAAGGCTTCCAGGAGACTTTATAGTAGCCTTCCAGTATCTGAAGGGGGCTACAGGAAGGCTGGGGAAGGACTATCTACAAGGTCTTGCAATGACAGGACAAGGGGCAATGGGTTTGAACTGGCAGAGGGCAGATTTAGATTGGATGTTAGGAGGAAGTTCTTTACAGTAAGGGTGGTGAGACACTGGCACAGGTTGCCCAGGAAGGTTGTGGCTGCTCCCTCCCTGGAGGTGTTCAAGGCCAGGTTAGATGAGGCCTTGAGTGACCTGTACTAGTAGGAGGTGTCCCTGCCTATGGCAGGGGGTTGGAACTGGATGATCTTTGAGGTCCCTTCCAACCTTACCATGTTCCAACCTTACTATGTTTCTGCATGGCTGCTCTCCACTGGCAGGCTCTGCTCCATAACCCACCCTGTAACACTGCACAGCAGCAGAAACGAAGTCACTGAGATGACCTCGTGAGGGGTGGGTGTCAAGTGGCTGGGGCCAATCTCTTTTCCATGGTCAGCAGCAATAAGAGAAGGAGCAACAGATACAAATGAGGAGAAACTTCTTTACAGACAGAGCACTGGAACAGGTTGCCCAGAGAGGTTGTGGAGTCTCCTTCTCTGGAGACCTTTCAAACCCACCTGGATGCATTCCTGTGTGAACTACCCTAAGGGATCCTGCCTTGCAGGGAGGTTGAACTCAATGATCTCTGGAGGTCCCTTCCAACCTCTAATATTCTGTGATTCTGTGACCTGGGAAGGACACAGCATGGGGAGATGGGGACCTGGGTACAGTGAGGCAGGAGGATAAGTGGCCCTGTGAAGGACAGGAGAATTTCTCACCTGGTTTGGCAGGGGTTGAAGGATGCAGTGCCTGCTGACATGGCTCTGGCCCTGAGAGGGACAGAGGAGCAGAGGACTTGCTGGTGGCTGCCCAGGTGCCACTGCTGGGATCTGAGAGTGCCTCACGTCCCTTCAGGCAGGGAAGGTGATGGATGGCAGCATGCAGAATGCTGCCTAAATTAATTCCATCAATGATGCTGCACGGCAAGGAGGCTGCTGAAGGGTCTGGAGAACAGAGCTGATGAGGAGCAGTTGAGGGAACTGGGGGTGCTTAGTCTGGAGAAGGGAGGCTGCAAGGAGACCTCAATGCTCTCTACAGCTACCTGAAAAAGGGCTGGAGTCTCTTCTCCCTACTATCAGCTGACAGAAGGAAAGGAAACAGCCTGAAACTGTGCCAGGGGAGGTTTAGGTTGGGCACGAGGAACAATTTCTTCCCCAAAAGGCTTGTCAAGGCCTGGCCCAGGCTGCCCAGGGCAGTGGTGGAGTCCCCATCCCTGGAGGGGTTTTGGAGCTGTGGAGATGTGGTGCTGAGGGCCATGGTTTGGTGGTGAGCTGGCAGTGCTGGGTTAGGGTTGGCCTCCATGATCCTAAAGGTCTCTTCCAACCAGCCCCATTTTGTGATTCTGTGACTCTGTGATCTCCCACATCACTCCAACACCAAAGGCAGCAAGCAGAAGCCACAGGAGCAGCTGCACTACAACCAGCTCCACCAGAGCCCAGAAAGCCCTGTGCTGCTGCTTGCATCTCCAGGCTGTGAGCAGGGAGGGAAGCAAGGGGAGCAGACACCCCTCCAGCACGCTGTGTACCTCTGATCTCACCCCCTGCTGCCATCACCATCCCTGCAGACCTCCCCCCGCTGCCAGCTCACAGGACACAGCTGGAGGCCACGTATGCAGGAGAGGAGACAGAAGGCTCCTCCAGCAGCCCCCAGCATGGCAGCTGCCCGCAGGCAGCAGCTGGAGTCTCAGGGTATGGTGAGCTCTTGCTCTAGACACCTCCCTGTCTGGGCACTTTGTCTTCTTCACTAACAGCCTGACATGAAGTGCATGAGACCGAGACTGGTGACAGACAGAGGAGCTGCCAAAAAGCCACCTGATAACCTGCTGCTGGTGGCCTTGGGAAAGTCACCTGCACCTCACCCACAGAGCTGATGCCTGGCTGAGGGGATTCCCAATCTCTAAAGGGTGGGGGACAAGAGGATGGGGCCAGACTGGTCAGTGGTGCCCAGGAACAGGACAAAGGGCAATGGGCACAAACTGGAACCCAGCAGGTTCCATCTGAACAGGAGGAGGAACTTGTTTGGTGTGAGGGTGCTGGAGGCCTGGAGCAGGCTGCCCAGAGAGGTTGTGGAGTCTCCTTTTCTGGAGAGCTGCCAAACCAACTCTGGGCAAGCTGCTATGGGTGCCCTGCTTTAGCAGGGGAGTTGGACTGGATGATCTCCAGAGGTCCCTTCCTTGTGTGAATCTGCCTGTCCTGGAATGACAAGCAATATGGGTTTCCAAATGCATATCTGCAAAATCCAGGTGCATCCTTTGATTCTCCTGGAGCCCTAACAGGTGACAGAAGGTACATGTGTCCCATGGATCTCTCCACAGCTGCCACAAGAGATAATCAGACCTTCTGCCACCTGAGGGTGGTGGAACACTGCAACAGGTTGTGCAGGGAGGTAGTATGAGCCCCATGCCTGGAGACATTCACAGTCCGGCTTGATGGGGCTCTGAGCAACCTGCTCTAGCGGGGGATGTTCCTGCTTACTGCAGGGGGTTGGACTAGATGAGCTTTGGAGGTCCCTTCCAGCCCAGTGCCTTCTATGATTTTGATTCCTCTCTTCAAATTTAACCATGTCCTGGTGTCCTGCCCCCATCCATCCCTGGCTCATCTCAGCTTCAAGGATGAGCCACAAGCTCAATGACAACTCAAGCCACCCACTTCCATCTGTACCCTTTTTCTTGCTTACAGAGCCACACCACAATGGGGACATCATCACCACCACCATCACAAACTAGATGATCTTCAAGGTCCCTTCCAACCCAAACCACTCTATGACTCTATGGCCATGGTGGTCTTAGGTTGATGGTTGGACTCAATGATCTTTGAGGTCTTTCCCAACCCAACCAACTCTGTGACTCTGTGATTCCAGCATCATCTAGCATCGAGAGGGTGGCATTGTAAGGGAGAAACAACAACAAACAGTCATCATCATCATCACCATCTTCCGAGAGCCGTGGCAGCAGCTGGAATAGCAGCAGTTGTAAAAAATCTCTTCATAAATAATGCAAAATTGTTATTTACCATCAGAAATAGCAGCAGCATTTATAACACAGGGCCTGGAAGGAATAATGGGATTCTGGAAGGAAAAAAAAATACAACCATGAATAATTGAGAAGCTCTGATTCCACGGGATTATTCCTCTGGCAGAGCGGCAAACTTGCACTCAGCCTCCCCATGAAGTCTTTCACTTGGTCCTCCCAGGATTAACAACCTGGATAACTTCTCTATGCTTTCAGAATCATGGAATCATGAAGTGGTTTGGGTTGGAAGGGACCTCCAAAGGGCATCCAGTCCAACCCCCCTGCAGGCAGCAGGGACATCCTCTGCTAGAGCAGGCTGCTCACAGCCTTGTCCAGTCTCACCTTCAATAGCTCCAGGCATGGGGTTTGAACTACCTCCCTGGGCAACCTGTTGCAGTGTTCCAGCAGCCTCATGGTGCAGAACTTGTTCCTCACATCCAATCTAAATCTGCACTGCTCTCATTCCAAACAATTGCCTTCATCCTGTCCCTGCAGGCCTTTGCAAACAGTCCCTCTGCAGCCTTCTTGGAGCCCCCTTCAGGTCCTGGCAAGCTGCTCTGAGGTCTCCCTGGAGCCTTCTCTTCTCCAGGCTGAACATCTCCAGCTCCTTCAGCCTGTCCTCATAGCAGAGGTGCTCCAGACTCCTGTCATGGTACCAGTTCAGCCCAGGAGACCTCCTCAACTGCGTGCTGCCTGTGGACTTAAGGGCAACAAAGCTACTGAAGGGTGTGGAGATCAGGGCTGGTGAGGAGCAGCTGAGGCATCTGGGGTTGTTCACAGCCTGGAGAAGAGGAGGCTGAGTGAGGACCTCACTGCTCTCTATAACTCCCTGAAAGGAGGTTGGAGCCAGGTGGGGTTGGTTTCTCCTCTCCAGTATCAGGTGATAGAATGAGAGGAAATGGCCTGAAATTGTGCGTGGGGACATTTAGGTTGGACATGAGGAACAATTTCTTTCAAGCAAGAGTGGTCAGGCATTGGAACAGGCTGCCCAGGGAGATGGTAAAGTCACCATCCCTGGAGGTGTTCAAACAATGTGTAGCCATGGCACTGGGGGATGTTTTTTAGAGCTCATGCTAAGCAAGTGTCATTTTCCAGGGACCTTTGCAACCTGCTTCTGCTCACAACCAGTTCATCACAGGCTTGAAAGCAAACATCCACGGTCAGATGTTCCACCACTAGTAGCATGGCTGCAGAGGTCCTGCTCTCCACAGGTGCTCTTCCACCTCCCACCTCCACCTGCTGGTCAGCTCAGTCCCCAAAACCACCATCCTCATGACCAAGGCTGTGACAGCAGGCAGCACCAAGGTTGGAAGAGACTTCAAAGATCATCAAGTCCAACCCATTACCACAGACCTCGAGACTAGACCATGGCACCAAGTGCCAGGAGAGTTTGTGGTCTGAGCACAGCCACAGCAAGACAAACAAAAACCAAACAGCTCAGGAGAGCCTGAGCTGAAAGCTGGAGTGTGTGACCTGTCAACCATTTTAAGGTGAGATGTTTCCACTGCTGAGGCACTGAATGTTGACTTGGGACCTATAAAAAAAAAACCTCACCAGAAGGTGTGGGCTTGGAGGAGGCAGCAAAAGCTTGCTTTGATTACACACACGTAAGCAACTGTTCATGTCAACATCAAGGATCTGGAATGCAAGAAGGAAAAGAATCCACTGCAAATTTGGTTCTGCTGCAGCTCACAATCAGTGGTGTGGAGCACAAAGAGCAGGCAGCACAGGTGGGGTGATCCTTCATCTCTCTAAGGTGAGCATCAGCAAGGCAGATGCCACTCTGCTCAGCACCATCCACCCAGCAAGGAGGGACTTCTGGATGAGAAGAGAAAATAATGAAGGTTGAACCCTGCTTAGTACCGAGTGGTTGTGAGAAGCATTTGGTTTGAGTCATGTATATGCAAATACTGCACTCAAGGATGAGGTAGACTCTCCCTCAACACCTTCCAACCTCAAAGGTTGGACCTCTCCCAGGTCCCTCTCCAGTTTATCTTTACAGCTGTCAGTCACAGGGAGAGTGTGAAGACTGAAGAGCCACTTTAAGTGCTGTCAGATCTCCCACGAGGGCTATGGACATGGCCACAAAGGAAGGACCTGAGGCAGGACCTGGTATGGAAGTGCTGGTGTGGTGCTGGCCATAACACAGCCCTCAAGAAGGAAGGACATGGAGCTGATGGAACAAGGTCCAGAGGAGGCCATGAAACTGCTCAGGGGGCTGGAGCACCTCTGCTATGAGGACAGGCTGAGGGAGCTGGAGGTGTTCAGTCTGGAGAAGGCTCCAGGGAGACCTCAGAGCAACCTGCCAGTACCTGAAAGGGGCTCCAAGAAGGCTGCAGAGGGACTGTTTGCAAAGGTCTGCAGGGACAGGATGAGAGGCAATGGTTTGAAATGAGAGCAGAGCAGATTTAGATTGGGTGTGAGGAACAAGTTCTGCACCATGAGGGTGCTGGAACACTGCAGCAGGTTGCTCAGGGAGGGAGTTGAGGCCCCATACCTGGAGCTATTGAAGATGAGGCTGGACAAGACTCTCAGCAACCTGCTCTAGTGGAGGATGTCCCTGCTGTCTGCCAGGGTGTTGGACTGGATGACCTTTGGAGGTCCCTTCCAACTCAGANGGGACTACTGGATGAGAAGAGAAAATAATGAAGGTTGAACCCTGCTTAGTACCGAGTGGTTGTGAGAAGCATTTGGTTTGAGTCATGTATATGCAAATACTGCACTCAAGGATGAGGTAGACTCTCCCTCAACACCTTCCAACCTCAAAGGTTGGACCTCTCCCAGGTCCCTCTCCAGTTTATCTTTACAGCTGTCAGTCACAGGGAGAGTGTGAAGACTGAAGAGCTACTTTAAGTGCTGTCAGATCTCCCACGAGGGCTATGGACATGGCCACAAAGGAAGGACCTGAGGCAGGACCTGGTATGGAAGTGCTGGTGTGGTGCTGGCCATAACACAGCCCTCAAGAAGGAAGGACATGGAGCTGATGGAACAAGGTCCAGAGGAGGCCATGAAACTGCTCAGGGGGCTGGAGCACCTCTGCTATGAGGACAGGCTGAGGGAGCTGGAGGTGTTCAGTCTGGAGAAGGCTCCAGGGAGACCTCAGAGCAACCTGCCAGTACCTGAAAGGGGCTCCAAGAAGGCTGCAGAGGGACTGTTTGCAAAGGTCTGCAGGGACAGGATGAGAGGCAATGGTTTGAAATGAGAGCAGAGCAGATTTAGATTGGGTGTGAGGAACAAGTTCTGCACCATGAGGGTGCTGGAACACTGCAGCAGGTTGCTCAGGGAGGGAGTTGAGGCCCCATACCTGGAGCTATTGAAGATGAGGCTGGACAAGACTCTCAGCAACCTGCTCTAGTGGAGGATGTCCCTGCTGTCTGCCAGGGTGTTGGACTGGATGACCTTTGGAGGTCCCTTCCAACTCAGACACTTCTATGATTCTGAAAGCACAGAGAAGTCATCCAGGTTGGTAATCCTGCTGCCTGCAGGGGGGTTCGGACTGGATGACTGCTGGAGGCCACTTCCAACCCAACCCATTCTGGGATTCCATAAGAGGTTTATGGCCAGGTTCAGCAGTCCCAGAAGCTTGAGAAAAGAGGCAGGTTGATGCTCACATGCCCAGTTTGGACTGACTCTCTGATGTAAGAAGAGATGCTGGCCAAAACACAGATTCCATTCAAAGTTCTTAATCTAGCAATGCCATCTGAGCACATGGCCAGCCAGTGGCCTTTTGAAGCAGTGATGACAGGACAATGATAATGCAGTGATACTCCTGCATCATTCCCTTACCAACAAAATGTTACATTTCAGCTCTGCCTTTCATCTCCAACCCACAGAAAGACAGGAGCAAGATGGAAATCTGGTGACCTTCTGAAAAGCAGCCAAGCAGCAGACAATGTCCAGAGCAGCTAAGATCACAGTAATGATCCTCAGCATCACTGCAGCCTCCTTAAGTGCCAGGCCAACCTCAAAGCTCTTCTCTACAAGCCTCATGTACTCAAGAACCAGTGAAGTCCCTGAAGGCTGTGGGAGCTACTTGGAGCTTGCAGTACCCAGGTTCCCACCTCCCATTTCTCATCAATGTCTCAGCCCAGGGGTGGGTATGGCAAGCAGCCAGCTCCACCTGAGGCTGCAGGACACCCAGAGCAGGCAAAAACTGCTTTGGCAAAGAGCTTTCCAAGCTCCAGCTCCATACAAGAACTGTGGGCTGTAGCCCTGAACACCCAAGAGTACACCTTCCAGCACCTCAAACCTAACTTCTGCAGCTTCACCCTGGCTGTGAAACTCCTCAGAAGTGCTCTGGCTTGAAGATGCAGGTTAGTGACAGTCCTAAAGCCACATTCTTCATTTGCTGCCTCTTCTGCTTCTGAGCTTGTTTGTTTGGGTTTTTTCTTAATGAAAATAAACACACTTTTCCCCACCAGCAGAAACATCATCTTACCACCTCTCTGGAGAAACCAAACAAATCCAGCCCAGGATGGAAAGGGAACTCTCCCTCCCTTCAAGAGTCACCACCTACCTCTGGTAGACTAAGCCACCAGCTGGCAAAGCCTTCACCAAAGTCCCAACTCAGCATATTTGCCTTGCTGGATGACTATGAGCTGCTGTACTATGGGCTAAGACCCTTAGCAGTAAAAGTGGTGCACAAAAAGGCTTTGCTGGGTCTGAGCTGAAGGAAACTCTGCCCAGAGATGTTCCTTAATGGCATATCAAAGGCTACAGGGACTGTGACTTCGCTGCTGTGCCTCTGCCAAGTCATCAGATTTGGCTGCCCTAGTTGAGGACTTTAATAAAGGTTTTGCTCTTAAAAGCATGAGACTGTTGCAAGGAAAACCCAAACAAAATGCTGGTCCTAAGGAGATCAAACACTGCAGAGGGAAAGCTCTCTCCAGTGATCCAAGTGATGAGCTACAAACTCATTCAGCTTCATGAAATTAGAGTCATAGAATGGTTTGGATTGGAAGGGACCTTTCAACCTCATCCAGTCCAACCCCCTGCAGGGACATCTTCAACTAGGGCAGATTGTTGAAGACAACCTGGAATGGTTCCAGGGTTGGGGCATCTCCCACCTCTCTGGGCAACCAGGGCCAGGGTCTCACCAACCTCAGCATGAAACATTTCTTCTCTCTAGCCTAATTGTCCCTCTTTTAATTTAAACCATTACCCTTGTCCTGTCACAACAGGTCCTGATCTAAAGTATGTCCCCAGATTTCTTACTGCCCCCTTTAAGCCCTGAAAGGCCACCAGAAGGTCTCCCTGGAGCCTTCTCTTCTCCAGGCTGAACAAGCCCAACTCTCTCAGCCTGAAGGTAACAGCAGCAGACAGGGTGAGGGAAGGGTGTCCATGTGGAGCTTGTGCAGATAGCAACTGGAGTGGGATCACTGGAGCAAGAGAGAGGCATTTTAAAATAAAATACTCCAAAATTCTTCTGTGTTGTAGTAAAATAGGGCCCTGAGTTCCCTCTGGATGGGTAGAAGGAGGTGAAGGTGGCCCAGCCCCTCATGCTTTTCCTGCTGCTCTTACTGAAATTCATGTGAGTTACTGAAAATACTTTCCAGAGCTGCTTTTAAAAATCAAACCTGAACCTACATTAAAAGAACAAAGCCCCTGAGGAGCTGCACAGCCACTTGAAAGTCCAGCTGGTGCTGGCAGCCCCAGAGAGGGGAACTCATGATTTCACCAGCATCCTTTGTGAATGTCCAGCTTGGTTTGCTGCACAAAAAAAAAAAAACCACCTCAGACAGAAACCACAAGAGTGATCACATCTTCATCTGACAAACTGCAGCAGGCAGAGGAGGAAGAGATGAATGAGGAACTGTTAAATGGTTCTTTCCAGCTTTTGATTACAGCTCAAGCCAGAAGTGTTTGGATTTTAATTTTTTTTTCCCCTTTACACAGACAGAATTACTGCATCTGGCAGGGAGAGGTTGGTCTGTTGAGGTAGACTCAGGAATCCCCTGAGTCTACAGCTGGGGATTTATACACTGAAGTCACCACTCGCCTGCCAGCTCCCAAGTTCTGACCTCAGCCCTGAAGCAGCTACTGGAGTCACAAAGCAGAGCTGGAGCCTCCCTTGGTGCTAGCTCATCATGAAACCCCAGCAATGGCCATCAGCTGGATCAGCATCAACTCGCTCACAACAAGCACCTGAGGCTGGCCCCAGAGCCTCCTACTGGTTGGTTCTCCTCACCCACACTCCCACCCAAACCAGCACATCCCAAGCAGCTCCCAACTTTCCACACCAAAGGAACACGCAGCAAGGGTTATGACTCCAAAGTTTGATTCAAAGGCACAGGTTAAAAAGATACAACAACAAAAGCACAGGAAGGAAAACCACGTGAAGAAAACCCACTCCAGCACCTAAACCAAATCCTCCTCAAAACCTCAAGAGCTTTCTGAATGACCACCCTGCAGGCACAGGCAGCTCTTCTGACCCATGATGCCAGGCAGGAAAGCCCAGGAAGGTTTCTGTTTGCTTTGGGAATGAGGGGGCACCACGGCAGGACATTGTCTGTGCCACCAGCATGGTGTGATGAGACAATGCCACATGCCACAGCACTGCCCACGCTCTCCTGGTGCAGCAATTCTGAGTGCCAGGGCAGAGCAGAAAGGCAGCCAGAGACCTCTCAGGCAAACCCTTTTGGCTGCCTTCTCCATCCAAGCTCTCCATCTTGACATGGGTCCCACCTGGCAGGAGCAGCAAAGCAACTGCTCCAAGGGAGCCCAGGCATGTGTTGTGCTACAAAATCTGGAAGAGCTACTGATGGCCATGAAGGCAGGTGGGCAGGAAACCTCCACCCACCCCCTCACGAGTCCCTGCTCACACTGGAAAGGAGCTGTAAGCTCAACGGGTTTAAGAGTTTCAGACACAGACTGCAACAGCCAAATAAAAGCCAGGCAGGGCCCTGAACCTTCAAGCTGGAGCAGTGATGGAGAAGGGTCCCCAACAGATCTGCCAGCAAATGTGAGACCTGAGCAAAGTGGTCCAAAAGGCTTTGAAGGTGAGCTTCCACAGCCTGGCCCCCAGCAACCCCTTCCCTTTGAGCTCAGTGGGCTTTGGAGATGACTCCCAGCACTGCTGGGGCAGCACAGTGAGCCCCCCATCCATGGGTCCCCAAGAGTTGAGCTGATGTGTTTCCATAGTTGGGAGCACTTGGTTCTCATGGATTCCCTTCTCCAGTGAGCAAACCAGCCAGTGAATACACACATGGACATTGTCTAAGCTGGGATGTTCATTGGATCTCCATATTCCATATGCTGCTCCTGCTTCCCAGCAGCATCTGATCCCCTTCTGCACAAGGATGGGGAGCTCTCTGCCTCTGTGGTGGCAGATTTAGTTGATGAGGAGCCTAACTCATCTGTGGGTCAACCAATAGTTTATCTAACCATGCCCAACACCAACACCACTCCCAAATTTGTCAGTCAGGGAGGATCCAAGTGGACCCTTAACAAGTGTTCTACAACTGAGGATATGGCTCTAGGAAATTAACTGCTGCCAGGTACCCCAATCCTGCCCAAAATGCCCTGTCCACCCCAAGATGCTCCAGACTCGTATCTTGTCTCCATTATTCTCCAGCAATGGAGTTGGGGGTCTTCTCAGAGCCCTGGAAATCACACTGCTTCCCATCCAGCAAAACATTTAAGCATGTGGCTTAACTTTAAGCAGGTGATAGCAGCTGGAATTGCTCAAAGATAAGAACATGCCCCCATGTTGTGCTGTAAAGGGCCGTGGCTGGGGCACTCCACCCTGGAAAGTCCCACAGTAGCGCCTGCTATGTTGGCTGGCAGGAGGACAGTGCCTTCTCATTACACCTTTCCTTCACTTACTGCCTGGATGTGGCACTGCTGAAGGTGACACAGAGCCAGCACAGGGGGCTGAGGGCCTCTGGGCAGAGCACAGGTACAAGATGGGTGAGGACGAGCCTCCCGTGCCCACCCACGGCCTCTGGCCAAGCACCAGAGCCAGAAGGTGACCATGGTGGGAGCTGGGCAGACCCTCCTCACTGGAAGCTTTTGGGAAGAGCCAGGCACTGCCAGCCTCCTGAGGTCATACACACTTCCAGACCTCAGCAGGCAGAAGCCAAGCTGGGGGAGATGAGTTAGTGGATGTTCTCAGTGTCATGATGGTCCCCACGAGCACCAGTACACAGCTTCCCCTGCTGCTGCTGCTGCGAGTGAGCAGGACACAGTCCAGCTCCTGCTGTTTGCTCCACGCAGGGACTGGGAGATGGGAAAGAGCCAAAAAACCCAGGACATCCTTCCAGAAGCAAAAGGGGAGCTGGGCAAGGCTGGCGCTCCCAGCTCTCCTGTCACAGACACGGAGCGTGGAAGGAAGGAAAATGTCCTCTGCCTCCCACCCCAGCCCCGTGTCCTCTCCTCAAGCGCCATGGGTAGCGGCACATCCACCCGCCACACCCTGCCCCATTCCCAAGGGATCTCCCTGCAGACACCCACGGGAGACAGGCAGCCCCGTCACCCCTGCCAGCCCCACGCTGCACAACTGGCCACCACCCGCCACGGCTGCATCAACACGGCACGATGCCTGCTCATCGCACGCTGCAACGGGCACTGCACCCTGCAACGGGTATGGCACAGGCGCTGCACGCTGCAAGAGGCACTGCACGGGCACTGTACGCTGCAAAGGGCAGGGCACGTTGCAAGAGGCAGCGCACACTGCACAGGCACTGCACATCGCCGGGGCACGGCACACTGCACGGGCTCTGCACCTTGCGACGGACACTGCACCCTGCACGGGTACTGCACCCTGCAACGGACACTGCACCCTGCACGGGTACTGCACCTTGCAATCAGTACTGCATGCTGCACAAGGACTGCACCTTGCAACCGGCACTGCCCATGGCACAGTCGCTGCCCGCTGCCTGGTACCGAGCCCCGCGACCCCGTTTCCCGGCCGGGACTGCCCGTTCCTTACCCAGGTTGTCACCCGGAGGATGGTCTGCGGCTGCTTCAAGAAATCCACGGGGTCGATGGCCCCCCCGGCCCGGCCCGCTCCGAAGGAGGCTCCTTCCATCTTCCCCCGCCGCCCGCTCCGCTGCGCTCCGAGCCGAGCCGCTCCGAGCCCAGCCGAGCCCAGCCGAACCGCACCGCTCCCAGCCGCCCCGAGCCCAGCCGAGCCGAACCGCTTTTAGCCGCTCCGAGCCCAGCCGAGCCGAACCGCTCCCAGCCGACCCGAGCCGAGCCGACCAGAGCCGAGCCGAGCCCAGCCGCGCGCAGCACCGCGTGCGGGCAGCGGGAGGAACCAACAGGGGGGCGGGAGGGGGCGGACGGACACACGGACGGGACCGGCAGGTGATGGCGAGGCCAGGCAGTGGCACAAGGATGTGGCCGTGGGCACCGGAACAGGCAGCGTCACTGTGATGTGGCCACGGGCACTAGGGACAGCCAGTGTCACCATGCCATGGCCATGGGCACTAGGGACAGGCACTGTCACTGTGCTGTGAACAGGGGCACTAAGGATAGCCAGTGTCACCATGCCATGGTGCACTAAGGATGGCCACTGGTCATTGTGCGTGGTAGCAGGGACAGACAATGTCACAATGCCTTGGCTGTGGGTACTGTGGGATAGCCATGGGCACTAGAGACAGCCAGTGTCACCATGCTGTGGCCATGGATGCTGTGGCCATGCAGTGTTGCTGTACTGTGGCCACGGGCACCATGGGACAGCTGTGGACACCGGTACAGGCGGTGTCACCCTGCTGCAGTTGGGCACACCACACGATGGCCATGGTCACTGTGCTGCAGTCAGGGTCACCACCTTATGGGCACTCACTGTGCCATGGCTGGGGACACCACGGTATGGCCAGGACACCTTTTCATAGCCAGTGTCACCACGTTGTTCCAAGGGTTACCATGCTACAGCCACAGTCACCACGTAGGGGATAGGGTATGGTGGTGCTGCAAGGGCCACTATGCTCTGCTGGTGTCATCACGCAATAGCAAAAGGTTACCCATGTGGCTGTTGGCAGGAAGGGCATGGCACAGCCCAGAGGTCACCACGCTGCTCAGCTCACCTCTGCTGCTGCTGGACATCTTGGTTTCCCCCAAGACAGACACTCTTTCTCCACCCAGACCTGCTGGTGCAGGTAGATCATGGAATTCCAGACTGGGTTGGGTGGGAAAGGACCTTAAAAGTGACCTGGTCCAATCCCCTGCAGTCAGCTGGGATATCTTCCACTAGAGCAAGTTGCAGCCTGACCTAATGCAGAGGCAGATGGGAGAGCAGAAAAGGCTGGTGTCACCTCTGCTGAGCCACCCCAGCAAGCAGGCTGGCTGCTGCAAGAACAGGCGAGTACAGCCTGGCGGGGCTGCAGCTCTTGTTTTCCTCAGGCAGCAACGGAGGCACTCACAGCTGCCACGGGACAGGAGGATGCCAAGGCCAAACCCTATCCCTGCTCCCTCCCCAGGGACAGCAGGAAAGAGGAAAAGGAGAGGAAGGTTAGAGGGAAGCCCTTGCTTACTGCAAAGGGAGTTCCCCCCGTGGCTGCAGGACCATCTCCAGAGTTGGTGCCGGTGGCAGGGCGATGCTGCCGATCCCGGTTCCATAGATACCGATGCCATGACAACTCTGACATCATCCCCGCTTCGGACGGCAACTGCAGGGAGCGGCACGGGGAGGAGGAGTACGCATGCACTGCTGCCACCCAGCAGGCTTCGCCTGGCCTTGGGAGGCTCCTCCTGCCCTGCTGCCCGTGCAGGCACCAGTGCCACCGCCAGGTCACAAGGGGTAGGTGTACGGCAGGTGTGATAAGCCCCTCACATGCAACGCCAAAGGGTTGCCCTGTGCTGTGCCCCGTCTGGAGCTGGCACTGGCCTTTGGCAGCTTTGCTGGTCTGCTCTTTGTGGCAGGACAGTGGGGTTGAAGCTGGCAACGATGCCATTCAGGTTCACTCCATTACAGGTGAGTCATCTCTCTCTTGATCTATTTCTGACTCTCAGCAGGGAAAGCAGAATTCAGCCTTTGGCTCCTCAGTGTCACCAGCTCAGCAGCACCCACGTTTGACTGTGGCTGTGAAGAGAAGGCCACCTTGGTCCCTCCTGCTTTCTTCTGGAGCTGGCCAGGGATTGCATCCCACTATCAAGAGCTGCCACAACAGGCCCTGCTCAAAAGATTGTCCTAGTCAGTCCCTGTTTCCAAACTCATGCTCTTTCTCTGAGGCTCAGCTCTCCAACTTCTGCTGTGTGCAGCAGATTTCCACAATCCTCCACATCATGCTGGGTGAGCTTTCCTTTTTCCTCCCCTGCCACAGCACAGCTAAAGCACAGGAGCTGTCTCCAGCCTACACACAAACTGCATTTTTCTTTCACTTCCTATTGCTGCAAAGCAGCTTAGCAGATGAATGAAGTCAGTCAGAAATGGGGAAGAATGTTGCATCTTGAGCATCCTCCCCATCAAACTGGGAGAGGAGGACCTTTGGCAATGGCTCTTTCCAGAGCATTTGATCAGCCTGAACAAGTCCTGTCTGTGTTTACCATTCCCAGAGACCATGCAGAGAAGCACCTGGGGTCTGACTGTGTTATGATTTTACGTGAGTTTAAGTGGTGGGAAATCATGGCTTTGATTCCTGCTTCTGGTAGACCCACAGAATGGCTTTGATTGGAAGAGATCTTTAAGATCATCAAATTCAACCCTTACCCCAGCACTGCCAGCTCACCACTAAACCATGGCCCTTAGCACCACACCTCCATGGCTCTGAAACCCCTCCAGGGATGGGGACTCCATCACTGCCCTAGGCAGCCTGGGCCAGGCCTTGACAACCCTCAAGGGGAAGAAATTGTTCTTCATGTCCAACCTACACCTCCTTTGGTGCAACTTGAGGCTGTTTCCTCTTATCCTATCCCTTGTTCCTTGGGAGAAGAGACCAAACCTCATGTCCAATCTAAGCCTCCCCTGGGGCAACTTGAAGCTGTTTCCTCTCATCCCTTTGCTTGTTCCTTGGGAGAAGAGACCAAACCCACCTGGCCCCAACCTCCCTTCAGGAAGTTGTAGAGAGCAGTGAGGTCTCCCCTGTAGGCTGACCAACCACAGCCCTCTTGTTCCTTGCTCTGCAGTCACACTGACTTCTTCATCTTTGTCTCCAACACAAAAAAGCCAACCAGGCTTTTACCTGGGGATGAGTACCTGAACAGCACATGAGAAGACAAGATGTGAGGCTTTTCCCTTCTTCAAAGCCATCCCTACCCACTCAGCTAAGGGCTGATTTCACAGAACTGTTTCAGTTGGAGAAGCCCTCCAAGATCATCAACCCAACACCATCATGCCCTTTAAACCATGCCCTCAAGTGCCATGCCCACACCTTTCTTGAACACCTCCAAGGATGGTGACTCCACCAACTCCCCAGGCAGCCTGTTCCAATGCCTGACACATCTGGGATTTCAATCATCCCTCCAGAGCTAGGAGTGATGCTGTGTTTCAGGGGCATATGGCTGAACACAACCCATTTATGAGAGCTCACCAAGTTACCTGTTGGCAGCCAAATGCCTGGCAGCGATGCCAGCTCTGCTCTGTGAAGCAGAAAAAAATTTCCAAGCAGATGGCTGAGGCTATCACACCCTGCTTCCCATTCCCAGCCCTGCCATCACTGGGATCAGGACCTGGCCTGGAGAAAGCCCAGGGATGGATGAGTTAATGTGATTTCTCCAGCAGGACCAACCCTATCTGCTCTGTGGCAGAGGGAAGCAGTAGGACACTCCGGATTTGGCAGGCAAATCAGCCACACTTTCTGCTTAACACCTCTGAAATAAATGGGTGATGTGAAACTGCCCTGCTCTCAGAACAGCTCTGACAAGGGATTTATGGTGAAGCTGCTCAGGCTGAGCGACCCAAACAGGCAGAACACAGCACACAGCCCAAGGGCTCTGGCCATGCATTACAGCCCAGCAGCTCCCTGAGGCCCCATGCTGACTTGTACATGGTGTGGGAGGTAAAATAGCTTGTCCCTCACATTCCCCAGGCAGCAGGCTTAGAGCTGGGCTTTGCAATGTCCTCATTTACTTGTTATTCAGATGCACTGTGAAGAGTGTGGCCAGCAGGTCAAAGAAAGTTCTCCTCCCTTTCTATTCTGTCCTAAGGAGGTCACAGCTGGAGTATTTGGTCCAGTTCTGGGCTCCCCAGATCAGGAAAGACAGGGAACTGCTGAAGAGAGTCCAGTGGAGGCTGCAAAGATGCTGAGGGGCCTGAACCATCTCTGTGAGGAGCAAAGGCTGAGAGCCCTCTGGGGCTGTTGAGCCTGGAGAAGAGCAGCCCCAGAGGGGATTTTCTTAATGCTCAGCAAGAGCATGAGGTAGGGGGCAAAAGCATGGGGCCAGACTCTTCTCAGTGGTGCCCAGGGACAGGACAAGGGGCACTGAGCACAAATTGGAACCCAGGAAGTTCCATCTGAACAGGAAGAGAAACTTCTTTAGTGTGAGGGTGCTAGAGCCCTGGAGCAGGCTGCCCAGAGAGGTTGAGGGGTCTTCTCTGGAGAGCTTCCAAACCCAGCTGGACATTGTGATCCTGGGCAAGCTGCTGTGGGTCCCCCTACTTTAGCAGGAGAGTTGGCCTGGATGATCTCCAGAGGTCACTTCCAACCCACACCATGCCTTGCCTGACATTCATTACAGCCTGGCTCTTACTGCTTTCAGCCATTAGTCTCTAGAAAAACAAGAGCTGATGGAAATATTGAGAGGTGCTTAGAAATTCACTGTGCCCATCAGCAGAGAGAATGGACTTCTTGATTAGCAATACCTTAACATGCTATCACTAGAAAGCTACTTAGTGCCTTCCATCCTAAGAGATCCAAAAATATCTGGAAGATCATTTATCAGCTGGTTACTCATCCTCTTCTGAACAGCAGCCATGTCTCAGGTGGCATTCAGCAGTTCCTCTGCAAGTATACAATTCAAGAGAAGTAGGCTAGAAAAAAAGAAATGGAGCAAACTTCAGTGATTGAAATGAACAGGACACAACCTGGAGAGCAGAAAGCAGTTAATTGAGATAGAAGAGTTCATATCTCAGTACCTGCAGAAAAACCAAACTGAATAAAAAAATCCCTACAAGGTTTCAAAACCTTTTTCCAGTGATGCAATTGCAGGCTGAGGTCTCAACTGGTAAACTTGGGCTATGATGCTTCTCAAAATGAATCATAGAATGGTTTGGGTTGGAAAAGACCTCCAAAGGTCATCCAATCCAACCCCATGCAGCTAGTAGGGATGTCCTCTACTAGAGCAGGTTGCCCAGAGCCTTGTCCAGCCTCATCTTCAATAGCTCCAGGGATGGGACCTCAACTCTCCCTGAGCAACCTGTTGCAGTGTTCCAGCACTCTCAGAACTTGTTCCTCACATCCAATCTAAACCTATTCTGCTCTCATTTCAAACCATTGCCTCTTGTTCTGTCCCTGCAGGCCTTTGCAAACAGTCCCTCTGCAGCCTTCTTGGAGCCCCCTTCAAGTACTGGCAGGCTGCTCTGAGGTCTCCCTGGAGCCTTCTCCAGGCTGAACACCCCCAGCTCCCTCAGCCTGTCCTTGTAGCAGAGGAGGTCCAGCCCCCTGAGCATTTTTGTGGCCCTCCTCTGGACCTGCTCCATCAGCTCCATGTCCTTCACATGTTGAGGGCTCCAGAGCTGGACACAGCACTGTAGGTGAGGTCTCACCAGAGCAGAACAGAAAGGGCAGAATCCCCTCTCTCCACTTGCTGGCCATGCTGTTTTGGGTGCAGCCCAGGTTGCATCCAAATGAAATTAGCATTAAAAACTCAGGGGCTTTTGGTAAACCCAGGCTAAATTCTGCTCTGTGCAGGTGCAGCCTGGGAGGACACAGACAAAGGGAAAGAGGATCCCTGGCTGCTTTCCAACCCAACCTACTAGGACCACGACAGCAATCGCATCATGTAGGGGCCTGACCAACAAGTTGACTTTGGTGCTCATCATCTGCTTCCTGCTTGGTGCTGCAGCTAAGCAGGTATGGTAATGAGAGCAGAGCTGACAGCTACCAGGACACAGGGCAGCTTCTGAGCAGCTCCAGCTCTGTTCTGACACACAGAGCTTCTGCACTTCTCATTTCAGCTATGTCCACCTTTGCTGCCAAGGACTTCTCCCAGCTCGGCCCCTTCATTATGGTTTCTGCTTGTGTCACCTCTCAAAGCAAGATCCACAGCACAGGTTCTGGGGGAAATAAGGGCCCTGATGTTTGTGTAATGAATAAGGTGAGACACAGGAAATCAGAGAACCAGAGAATTGTTTGGCTTGGAAAAGCCCTTCAGGGTCATGGAGTCCAACTGTTAACCCAGCACTGCCAGGTCACCACTAAACTAAGAATCATGGAACTCTGGAGGTTGGAAGAGAACTTTGAAATGATGGCACTCAGCACCACATCTCCACAGCTCTGAAACTCCTTCAGGGATGGGGACTCCATCACTGCCTGGGCAGCTTAAGCCAGGCCTTGACATGCCTTTTGGGGAAGAAAATGTTCTTCATGTCTAACTTAAACCTCCTTTGGGGCAACTGGAGGCCATTTACTCTTGTCTCTTGTTCCTTGGCAGAACAACCCATACAAGGTTCCAGCCTCCTTTCAGGTAGCTGTAGAAAGCAATGAGGTCTCCTCTCAGCCTCCTTTTCTCCAGGCTGAACATCCCCAGTTCCCTCAGCTGCTCCTCACCAGCCCTGTTCTCCAGACCCTTCACCAGCTTCCTTGCCCTTCTCTGGACACAAGAAATGTTCTGTTTCTTAACTGAACACAACAAATAGTGAACAGGTCCTTGGCTTCAAAAGAAAGATGCAACCTGGTCCTACAGGAGATGTGTAGGACATACTGAGCCAAGAGCTTTGGTTACAGTGAACAACTCTCAGGACCAGGACTGTGCATAACAAATACATTAAAATAGCTTCCCTGGAGGATTATTTTCATCTAAACAGGAAACAGAAGCAAAGGCTGCTGAAACCAAAATTTTTACCCCCATTTTGCAGAAGTGGAAGTGCAGCTGCAGAAGATGAAGTTGCTTACCTGGAGTCTAGCAAGAAGCTTATGAGTAAGAAGTGAATTTTGATCTCCTGAGCCTACAGCCACGGGCCTCATCTTACATATCTTGCCTATCTTTTACCCCATCAAAGAAGATGACACAAGGCACAGCCACAGGATTCCCCTTTCCACACTCTTGGTAGCTTGGGCCAGATGTCAAAGATGGCAGGAGCAGGGAAATTCCAGCTTTGCCTGAGCATAATCAGCATTTGAAAGGAAAGTTCCCATCCCATACACTGGGACTTGAGTTTAGACCCAAAGCTTTGGTGTTCTGGGAAGAAAGGGAATTTTTAGAGACTGCAATGAAATATCTGCTTGGTGTCTGCTGTGGGAGGGACACTGATTTAACTTGGCTGTTTTCCTTCTCAGAGATCTGCTAATTCAAAGCAAGGCTCCCAAGAAACTCTGTGGGATTTCTTCCTACCTCTTCCCATGCAGCAGGGCCAGGCTGCATCTCTGTATCTCAAAAGAAACAGCTCTGCTGAAGGCACAACTGTCCTGTCATCTTCCTTCCAAATCCTCTTCTTGCTCAGTGAAGCATCCAGAGCAGATGACAACCATGCCAAGGAAGTTTGATCCCTTCTCAGATTTCATGACTGCTGTGCACCATTCCCCTTGCCTGTGTCTGGGCTGTGCATGAGCCCACAGGAGTCTGTGCAGCTACCACAGAGCTCCTGAGTGGCACAGCTGGGTTGTGCCAGTGTGGACCAGCTCACCTCTAAGCAAGGCAGACATCTGGCTCACATCTGCTGTTGGCTCAGGCCATGGGATAAAAAAAGGCTGTTGTTCTGGGGGTGTTCAGCCTGGAGGAAAGGAGGCTGAGGGGAGACCTTCGGGCTCTCTGCAGCTCCCTGAAAGGAGGCTGGAGCCAGATGGGGGTTGGTCTCTGCTCCCAAGGGACAAGTGACAGGACAAGAGGAAATGGCTTTGAATTGCTCCAGGGGAGGTTTAGGTTGGACATGAAGAACAATTTCTTCCCCTTGAGGGTTGTCAAGGCCTGGCCCAGGCTGCCCAGGGCAGTGGTGGAGTCTCCATCCTTGGAGGGGTTTCAAAGATGTGAAGATGTGGTGCTGAGGGCTATGGTTTAGTGGTGACCTGGCAGTGCTGGGGTAAGGTTTGGACTTCACAATCTTAGAGGTCTCTTCTAACCTCTTAAAGGTCTCTTGTATGGTTTTCAGAAAGCAAGCCATAGGATCTAACCCAACCAGCCCCTGCCACCAAGAGGATTTCTGAAGGCCAGCCACAGCTGTAGTTGCTTTCCTACAAGCAAGCAATGTCCTGGATTACAGTCAAGAAAGTGCCTGTTGGAAAACCAGGAGATAAAATTCACTCACCCTTTCCCATCTGTTAAAACAGTCTGCACTTCTCCACAGAGGCTCACCTCAGCTGAAGCTGAAGCTCACCTGAGGTGAAGCTCAGGTGGGAAACATGCTGGAGAAAGCACCCAGCCAGTGGTTTATTAAACCCTGAGGGGCAGATTTTAGCTGCAGACACAAAAATACCACATCCCTCATTTAGGAAACTGGACAAGAGGCATTGCACACTCGTTGGGAAAGTAACTAAATAGCCTCCCCAAATTACAGGAAAGGAGCTAGCATGAGGCAGACAGTCTGGAGCACTTGGCTCTTCAGAGAAGGGTGAGACAGAAAGTCCATGAACCAGCTGCTTGTTGCCCTCTGCTGATGGCTTTGTTCAGCTGCAAAGCAAATTCTTCTACATTCACCCCTGAGAAGCACACAGCAGGAACAGGACACAGCTAACACAAAGCATGACATTATGGGATATATCCCAGAACCCCAGCATGATGAGGTTGGGAGGGACCTCTGCAAATCAGCCAGTCCAACAACTCTGCTAAAGCAGGGCACCCACAGCAGCTTGCCCAGGAGCACAATGCCCAGATGGGGTTGGAAGCTCTCCAGACACGGAGGCTCCACCGCCTCTCTGGGCAGCCTGCTCCAGGGCTCCAGCACCCTCACACCAAACAAGTTTCTCCTCCTGCTCAGATGGAACCTCCTGGGTTCCAGTTTGTGCCCATTGCCTCTTGTCCTGTCACTGGGCACCACTGGCAAGAGCCTGGCCCCATCCTCTTCCTCCCCACCCTTTATCTCTTGCTGAGGACTGTTCAGATCCCCTCTGGGGCTGCTCTTCTCCAGCCTCAACAGCCCCAGAGGGCTCTCAGCCTTTGCTCCTCACAGAGATGCTCCAGGCCCCTCAGCATGTGTCTTGGGATGGGGTTTCCATTAGCCTACAAAATCAAGAGCTGACTTCACACAACCTTGTTGGCAGCTTCTCTTCAAGTGCTTATTCCTGCCCACAGCAACCACCAAAGTGCTCCTCTGCTTCATTCAGAGCAAACATCTGCCAGGAATGGTGGTGGTGGTCGAAATAAATAAATCAGTGCTGATAGGAAAGGGCAAAAAACCCCAAAGGAAAATCTAAGCCCTGCCCTCTCCAAGCCTATAAAACCCCAGCAGGAAGAAATATCACCTACTGCTGGTACTATGCTGGAGAAAAAGAGCCTCCTGGGAGTCTTCCTGCAAACAGGAGACTGCACACCCCCAGCACACTGCAAAGGAACAGCTAATCCTTGGAAAAATATTAAGGCACAGCACTGCTTCCACCAACATCTGCAGTTGGCACTTGTTGAAGCAACTCTGCCTCCCATTCATGAAGAAGACAATTCCCTTGAGCCTCCCTGCTCTTTGCTTTTGGGAGAGGAAAAAAAATAGAGTAAGAGCTGCAGCTCTGAATGCAAACCAGGCTGTGCAAAACAGTGAGGCCTTGGAGAAGCTGAAAGGTTCCAAAGGTGCCCATTTGAGAGGAGAAGGTCCTAAGGAAGGGCACATCAGTTCCTCCAGCAGCACCTCGGGATGGCACCAAACTGGGAGGAGTGGCTGACACCCCCTCAGGCTGTGCTGCCATTCAGCCAGACCTGGGCAGGCTGAAGAGTTGGGAAGGGAGAAATTGAATGAAATCCAACAAGGCCGGGTGTGGAGTCTTGCACCTGGGAGAGAACAACCTCATGGACCAGGATAGGCTGGGGGTTGATCTGCTGGAGAGCAGCTCTGGGGAAAAGGACCTGGGAGTGCTGCTGGGCAGCAGGATGCTCAGGAGCCAGCAACATGTCCTTGTGGCCATGAAGGCCAAGAGCATCCTGGGGTGTATTGGAAGGGCTGTGGTGAGTAGGTTGAGACAGGTTCTCCTCATTCACCACCAGTCCTTGGGTCAATAGTGTCAATTTAGCAGGACAAAAGGAGCAGCTGCAGCCCCACACTGGCTGATCAGTACACCCAGAATCACATAAGCTCAACCCAGCAGTTCAGCTCAAGCAGCAACATGCTGGAGCACACAGCAGGCTGCACACACCAGCACAGGGTGATCCCTTTTCCCAAGGTCTCACACAGGAGGGATGTAGAGTCACACAATCATAGAATGGTTTGGCTTGGAAGGGACCCCCAAGTCATCCAGTCTGACCCTCCTGAAGGCAGCAGGGACATCCTCCACTAGAGCAGGTTGCTCAGAGCCTTCTCCAGCTTCACCTTCAATAGCTCCAGGGATGTGGCCTCAACTCCTGCCCCTGGCAACCTATTGCAGTGTTGCAGCAGCCTCATGGTGCAGAACTTGTTCCTCACATCCAACCTAAAGCTGTTCTGCTCTCATTTCAAACCATTGCCTCTTATCCTGTTCCTGCAGGCCTTTGCAAACAATCCCTCTGCAGCCTTCTTGGAGCCCCCTTCAGGTACTGGAAGGCCACAATCAGGTCTCCCTGGAGCCTTCTCCAGGCTGAACACCTCCAGCTCCCTCAGCCTGTCCTCACAGCAGAGGTGCTCCAATTCCCTGATCATTTNGTGCTTGGTTCCTTTATTATTTTCACATCTACAGGAAATTCCATTTGAATACAGACATTTTAATACTAGATTTAACCACATGCATCCAGGATTCATCATTTTCTGTACACAAATACAAATCTCTTCCATAACAATTCATTCTGTAAGATTAAAACTTGAGATTTGGTACAAATAAGCAGCAAAAAACACCCAAAAAATCCTCCCCTCTCCATACATTTAAGTCCACAGAGGTCATTACATGCCTGAGAGAGACCTAAATCCATCTCTTCTGCAAAGCCATCAAGGTGAGGGAACAGAGTGCAAGGAAATATTGTACCAAATCCTTGTCCAACATGGCACTGGAACAGGCTGTCCAGAGAAGTTGTGGAGGCTCTAAGCCTGGAAGTGTTCAAAGCCAGGCTGCATGGAGCCTTGAACAATCTGGTCTAGGGAGAGGTTTCCATGCCCACAGCAGGGGGGTTGGAAGTGGATGATCTTGTAAGGTCCCTTCCAACCAAACGATTCTAGGATCACTTCCCAGAGTTACAAACTGCTCTAGTGACATCCCAGCACTCACAGCACCTGCTAGTATAGTCTTTTCCTTCTGCACATCTCTGCCCTCTCCTGGAACAACACAAGAGGACAAAGGTTTTGTGTTGCCACAGTTCCTGGCCCTGGCTGTGAGCAGGGTGTGCAATTACAGTCCTCTCCACACTCTTCAGGCACGGACAGGATACCACCACCTTGCCAGTGCAAGGCCAGCAGAGTTCCTTGGGCTCAGCAGCAGAGATTCAGCATCTTCACAGTATCACAGTATANGGTAATTCAGGCCAGGAGGGTTACAGCCTGGTTTTTGTTCCTCCCCACACTGGTGGACACAACATGCTTTGTTTGGAGGACTGAGTTTATTACCAAGGAGACAAAACCCAAAGGGTGGAATTTATTTGTTCTAAGGACATCAGCATGCTAAGAGGGAAAATCTGTGAGCACTTTTCAGAACTCAAGTGCCCCCCTTCAAGTTGTGACTCAGACTGCACACCTCCTCAAGGTGATCATCACTGCTGGCAGCTTTGTGTTTGAAAATGTTCACCATAATAAACTTCAAGAAGCGGCAGTTCATAAAAGTTGCCTCCTGGAACCACAGAACTGTTGAGGTTGGAGAAGACCTTTGAGATCAAATCCAACTGCTCACTCAAAGCTCACAACCCTGCCACTGCTGCCAAGCCACCAGCACTAAACCACCTCCTTCAGCACCACATCCATGTGTCTTCTAAGTCCCTCCAGGGATGCTGACTCCACCACCTCCCTGGGCAGCCTGTTCCAGTGCTTAAGAGCCCTTTCTGGGAAGAAATTGTTCCTGATATCCAACTTGAACCTCCCCTGGTGCAGTTTGAGGCCATTTCCTCTTATCCTGACAGTAGTTGCATGTCAGAAGATACCAACCCCTGCCTCACTCCAGTCTCCTCTGAGGTAGTTCTAGAGGACAAGGAGTGCTTTAACAGGCCCAACTTGAAAGAACCTGAATACCATAAAACATTACAATGTCTGTCCAAAGCTCTAACTGCTTTTCTAATCACAAAGGTGACCACATACAGCTTTGAAGATCAAAGCTCCCAGACCTGAGCTGCCATCACCCTGATTCTATTATGAAAGTGCCAGTAACATTTGCAGGCAGCTCTCCAGCAGAAAACAAAGGTAAATTTACAAGTGTGCTGTAGTGCATCAAATAAGGAAGCTCACCAAAATATGCCAGTAAACCTCAGAAGGAAGCAGAGAAGCAAGAAGCCTGCTATGGTTTGTGCAAACCATGCAGGCAGAGGAGGAGGGGCAATGGTCTGAAATTAGAGGAGATTAAGATTGGATGTTAGGAACAAGTTCTGCACCATGAGGGTAGGGGGCCCTGAATATCTCCAGGGATGCAGCCTCAGCTACCTCCCTGAGCAACCTGTTGCAGTTCCTAACTGCAACTTGTTCCTCACATCCAATGTAAATCTGCTCTGCTCTCATTTCAAACCACTGCCCTTGTCCTGTCCCTGCAGGTCTTTGTAAACAGTCCCTCTGCAGCCTTCTTGGAGCCCCCTTCAGGTACTGGCAGGCTGCTCTGAGGTGTCCCTGCAGCCTTCTCTTCTCCAGGCTGAACACCCCCAGCTCCCTCAGCCTGTCCTTGCAGCAGAAGTCTTCCAGTCCCCTGATCATTTTCATGGCCTTCCACTGGACCTGCTCCAGAGCTGGACACAGCACTGCAGGTGAGGTCTCCCCAGGATCCCCTCTCTCCATCTCTGGCCACACTGCTTTGGATGCAGCCCAGGCTGCCATTGGCCTTCTGGGCTGCAGGTGCCCATTGCCTGCTTCTGTCCAGCTTCTCACCCACCAGCACCCCCAAGCCCTTTCCTGCAGGGCTGCTCTCAATCTCATCACCCTCCAGCCTGGACTGATATCAAGAATTGCCCCAACCTAGCTGCAGGACCTTGCCCTTTGCCTTATGGAGCCTGATGAGATTCTCCTCAGCTCACTTCTCCAGCCTGCCCAGGCCCCTCTGGATGGCACCCATCCCATGCTTCAGACTTGCCAACCACACCACTCAGCTTAGTGTCACCTGCAGATTTGCTGAGGGTGTCTCAGTCTCACTGTATCACTGATACTGAACAGAACTGATCCCAGTATGGACCCTTAAGGGTGAATTTCAGATCCAAGTGTCCCTTAGGTATCAATACAGTGGTGGAGTAAAGCTGACCTGAAAATACACACAGCGTGGACTTGGAGCAGTGTCCAGAGAGGGAATTTACTCCAGAGACTTCTTTGAGTCCCCTGTGCTATAAATACTCCATAAAGCTGACACTGCAATCTTCAGGGGGCTTGTAAAGTCCTTTTGTTCTAGAGATTCTTAGCTGGGGGATAAGACCAGAACATCAGTCAGGTCAGCAAACACCAAAGCAAGACTTTGAGACCACAAGTGATAAACAAAGATGAATATGCTTCATCTCAAGCTCATTTCCCAACAGACAAAAGCAGAGATGAAAAGTTTTGCTGCTTTAAGAAGTACTTCAGCAAAACTTTTCATCCTACTACTTCTGGATCCAAGGGAAATTAGCAATCAGTTTAAAATATTTGAATTTCATCCAGCTCCTGCTTCATTCACTAAACTAAGGGATGGGTTTGTTTTGTTTTGTTTGTCCTGCTTTGGTTTCCCTTTCTATGATGTCTCCTTCTAAACTGAAACATAAAGAGGAATCTGGGCTCCAGGATTTTAATCTTTAAATTCAATGCCTTAAACTGGATGCAAGTTTTATAACAATTGGAGTTGTCAGAAGAGAGATTCATAGATTGGGTTAGGTTGGAAGGGACCTTGAAGATCATTTAGTTCAAGCCATAGGCACAGACACCTTCCTCTAAACCAGGCTGCTCAAGGCCATGCCCAACCCAGCCCTCTGGGGAGGAAGCATCCACAACCTCCCTGGGTGACCTGTTCCAGTGTATCACCACCCTCACTGTAAAGAATTTCTTTCCAATCTCCAGTCTAAAATCTGCCTCCCCCTCAAGGAATGCAGACTTGGCACAAAAAGCAGTGTGAGTTTTGTTTATCAGAAGAACTGAAATGAAAATTGCAGTTAGTCAGATGCAGATTCTAAACATCAAGGCAAGGTCTGCAGATCAATGTAAAAGGTGACAGAGCAGCCCTCTACAGCTGTGTGCAGGCAAAGTTCATTCCAGTCACAGAAATAAGCAAATGTCCCTAAAATAAGGAAAGGTCCTAATGAACAAATCTGGACGAGTTTGGCAGTGACTTCACTCCACAGAATCACAGATTGGTAGGGGCTGGAAGGGATCTCTAGAGATCACTCAGTCCAACCCCCCTGCCAGAACAGGAGCAGGCCACACAGGAACACATCCAAGTAGGTTTTGAATGTCTCCAGAGAAGGAGACTCCACAACCTCTCTGGGCAGCCTCGGTTGGAAGGGACTTCCCAATTCCTGTGTCAAAAGAATCACAGAATGGCTTCGGTTGGAAGGGACCTTAGAGATCATCTACTCCAACCTCCCCACCATGAGCAGGGACACCTCTCAACTAGGCTCTGCTGCTCAAGGCCTCATCCAACCTGGCCTTTAACATCCCCAGGGAGGGCTGACAAAGGCTTCAGCCACTCAGGTAATGCATTTCTGTCATCATTTATCAAAATACTGTTGGGATGAGATTTTCAAACGTGCCATTTAGAATTGCTTTACCTTTATTTCCACAGCCAGCTCAGTCACACACACAAGCAGGCAAACACACCCAGGTTGTGACTCACACAGCTCCCTGCAGTGCCTGGCCACCAGGTTGAATTGGTCTGTTAGATTTGCAGAGCAGCCTCTCTGGATTAATCACAGCTGCCATCTTTCCAACCATCTCGCCAGCGCTCGTCCACGCGAGAGCAGTCAAATTCTGCCTTTCCCAGCTTCCTGTTCACTTCATTGTGAAGAAGACACAACCACTGGGAGAAGTTGCTTCTGGTGCTGGTATCAGGCTGATTGGTTCGTAACCTGCAAACAGGCAAAGGGAAAACAATGTGACTTCTTTAACAGGCACCAACTTCAATGTCCAGAGCAACAGAGCAAGAAGGGAGCACACAGACAGTCAGAGTCACAGAGTTACAGGGGTTGGAAGGGACCTCAAAAGATCATCCAGTCCAATCTCCCTGCCAGAGCAGGATCACCTAAAGCAGGTCACATAGGAACACATGCAGGTGGGTCTTGAATGTCTCCAGAGAAAGAGACTCCACAGCCTCTCTGGGCAGCCTGTTCCAAGGCTCTGTCACCTTCACAGTGTGACAAAGTTTTTCCTTATGTTCTCCTGGCACCTGCTCTGCTCCAGCTGGCACCCACTGCCCCTTGTCCTGTCATTGCACATCCCTGAGCAGAGCCTGGCTCTGTCCTCCTGGCACTGCCCTGCACATCTTTATAAACACAACTGAGGTCACTCCTCAGGCTCCTCTGTTCCCGGCTCAAGAGCCTCAGCTTCCCCATCTTGTCCTCACAGGGAGATGTTCCACTGCCTTCAGCAGCTTTGTGCTGGAGTCTTTCAAGCAATCCTCCAAGGTCCTTCTTGAACTGAGGGGCCCAGACTTATCCTTTCTACTACTGCAGAATGAGTCTCAAAGAGAACCCAGAAGAGAACACACAAGGATCAGTAATAATCAGAGGCCAAACCTCCATTACAAAATCCTGATGGCTACAACTGGCTTTGTTCCATTCCTTGCCTACTCTTAAGACAGAGCAGACTTTTTATCTATGATAAAAAGAACAACTTGAGCTCATCAAATCACCAAATAAAAAAAATCAAATTAAAAAAGTAATCATCAATGATGAAAAAACCTGAGCAGCTGCTTAGCCATGTGATGGCTACTAAGCCAGTAATTCAGTTTCAAACTCTTTTTTAGAATCATAGAATGGTAAGGTTGGAAGGGACCTCAAGGATCAACTAGTTCCAATCCCCTGAAGATTTCAAGAACAAAACTGACAGCAACAAGAGTTTATCAAATATCACAGCCCATTTCCATCTTTGCTGAGGTTACTCATAAAGGGATAGACCTAAGTTATTTCAGGTCCCAGTCTAATTCCACCACTGCCATCAAGTCCAGTTTGAAGCAGAAAAAAAGAAACCAAAATGCCTGAGGGAGGCCTTGGAGGCAGCACACAATGTAAGAGCAGAAGAAAAATGTCTTTTTTTTGTGGAGTATCTCTGATTTACACAATAATGAAAAACACCAGGTCAGGGCAGTGCTGACCCCAGCAGAGGGCTATGAGGATGAGGGGACTGGAGCATTGCCTTATGAGGAGAGGCTGAGGGACCTGGGGCTGCTTAGTCTGGAGAAGACTGAGAGGGGATTTAATCAATGTTTATAAGTATCTGTGGGCTGGGGGTCAGGAGCAGAGTGGAGGCAGGCTCTGCTCACTTGCTCCCTGGGATAGCAATCACAGGATCACAGGAAGTCAGGGGTTGGAAGGGATCCAAAGAGATGATTGAGTCCAACCCCCCTGCCAGAGCAGGACCATACAATCTAGCTCAGGTCACACAGGAACACATCCAGATAGGCCTTGAAAGTCTCCAGAGAAGAAGACTCCACAACCTCTCTGGGGAGCAATGGATGGAAGCTGCAGCACAGGAGGTTCCACCTCAATACAAAGGGGGTCATCTTTACTGCAAGGGTCACAGAGCACTGGAACAGGCTTCCCAGAGAGGTTGTGGAGTCTCCTTCTCTGGAGACTTTCAAGGTCTGTCTGGATGTGTTCCTCTGAGACCTCAGCTAGATTATGGTCCTGCTCTGCCAGGGGGGTTGCACTCGATGATCTCTTTGGGTCCCTTCCACCCCCCTACATCCTGTGATCCTGTGAAACCCGTGCCAGGCCAGGGGAGTGCAGAGCCCAGCCACAGGAAGAGCTGCTGCTATGCAAATAGCTGCTGCTGCAGCCCAGCATTTCAGCCTCCTTCAGCAGCAGCCACCAAAAAAAAAAAAAGACCCCAGCCCACCGAAGCAACTCACCTTTCCCTCAGATCCTCAGCGCAGTGCTCACAGGGGTAAAACTTGGAGAAGAGGTTGATGAAGTCCCTCATCTCCTTCTGCTGGGCACCGGTGGGGCGGTCAGGGTAGTATGCTGCCATGGTGTGCAAGAACGCCCAAGTGCTGCGGCCCAGCTGCTCGCTGTCCAGGGGACAGTTGGGTGGTGGCTCTTTCTCCTCTGCTACTGCCAGGTCCTGCAGCAGAAGAGAGGGTTTGTCAGGTGGCCCTTCAGGACTGGGTTGAAGGTCGGACTGGATGCTCTTTGAGGTCTCTTCCACCCAGGTGTATTCTGTGGGATGCTGGCGCTCGGTGGGGAAAGAGCCCTTTGCCCTCAGGTGGGAGCAGGAGATGAAGGGTAGGGAACCATAGAACTGCTTATTTGGGAAAAGCCTTAAGGACATTGAGCCCTAACATTGCCCTGTACACAACTCTCAGACCATGTCCTTCAGCTCTTCATCCAAATGTTTCACCTCCGGGGACGGTGACACCAGCACTTCCCTGGGCAGCCTGTTCCAGCGCCCAATGTGCCTGTCAGTGAAGACCTTGATGGCAATATCCAACCTAAACCTCCCCCGGCGCAACCCGAGGCTGTTCTCCTCCTCCTGTCACTTGTTACCTGCGGTAAAAGCTGGGCCCCACCTCGCTATGGGAAGGCCACAGGCCCCTCATACTCTCAGCAGGGGACACCGACGCAACTCCTGTCGCACTTGGCGGGGGGAAGACAAGAGGCTTCTTTCCGTAACGGGTGGGGAGATGGAGAGCACTTCTCGCTCTCCTAGAAGGGAAATTCTGACCCCTTCGCACACCACGAGAGGCACACGCAGTCCCGCCGCGCTCGTGGGGCGAGCTGTAGAGTCGCTGCACAGCTCCAGGATGACGACAGCTTCCCCCCACCCCCACCCGGGCCCTCGGGGAGCCGACGTCTCACCCCGGATCCCGGGGCCGCCCGCTGCCTCTGCTCGCGGAGCCAGCTCTTGAAATCCGTGCAGGCTCGGCACGGCTTCTTGGACGGCTGCTCCGCCCCAGAGCCCGCCGCGCCGTGCGGGACGGCGAAGGGAAAGGGGAAAGGCCCGTTCTCGGTGCCCAGGAAGGCTGAGGAACCGCTGCCCGCACGGCCCTCGCCGGGCGCCGCCATCTTGGGGCCGCGGAGCACCACGGGGCGGGGCGGGGCGGAGCCACTGAAGGGCGCCGGGAGGCAGCGGCCGGGGCAGGGTGCGGGCTGCTAGGTGCTCGCAGCCTGCGGGGTGCCCTGGCACTGCCACGTCACCGCCAAGCCAGGGCCCTGGGCATCGCAGCAACACGGCTTGGAGACCCCTCCAGGGATGGGGGCTCCACCACTGCCCTAGGCAGCCTGGGACGGACCTGAGGAAGTTGTTCCTCATGTCCAATCTAAGCCTCCCCTGGGGCAACTTGAAGCTGTTTCCTCTCGTCCCTTTGCTTGTTCCTTGGGAGAGGAGCCCAACCCCCACCTGGCTCCAGCCTCCTTTCACGGAGTTGTAGAGAGCAACGAGGTCTCCCCTTAGCCTCCTTTTCTCCAGGCTAAACAGCTCTAGGTCCCTCAGCTGCTCCTCACCAGCCTCCAGAGCCTTGACCAACGTCATTGCCCTTCTCTGGACCTGCTCCAGCCCCTCAACGTCCTTCTTGGAGTGAGCAGCCCAAAACTGAACCCAAAACTCGAGGTGTGGCTGCAGCAGTGCCCAGAACAAGGGGACAATCCAGCCCTGCTCCTGCTGGCCACACCATTGCTGGTTCAAACCAGGATGGTGGTCACTTTCTTGTCCCTCCATGAGCTCACTCCTGGCTCATCTTGAGCTGCTGTCAAACAGCTCCCCCAGGTCTTTCTCTACCAAGCAGTTTCCAGCCACCCTGCCCCAAGCCTGGAGTGTTTGTGGCATTGCTGTGACCCCTGCAGGACCTGGCACTTGGCCTTGTTGAACCTCAGCCTGGCCAGGTCCCCCTGCTGATCCTGCCTGCTCTCAAGCAGATCAAGGCTCCCACCCTGCATGCTCCTAAGGGTGCCTTGATCCCCTGATCTGAGTTCTTGATGAAGATATCAAAGAGAACTGCCCCCACAGGCTGGGTTTGCCACTTGTGACCAGCTGTTCTGCGTGTGGCAGAGCTGCTGGCACAGGGCAGCTCTCCTACGTGCCAGGGGTGATGAACATTGGCATTGTCTGCAGCAAAGTGATACACTCATCAACGTGATTTAAAGAACAAACAGAAGGATAATGCAGTTCCAGCTCTTGCACTTACAGCAGAACACACCCACAGCAAACTGCAGATCTTTTAACACCTGCCACGTGCTTGTAAAACTGTTTTGTGGAAGGATTTACTCCTTTGTAAGAGCACTTTGCCATGTTAAGACCTCACCTGGTGAACTGTGTCCAGCTCTGGAGCCCTCATCGTGGGAAGGACATGGAGCTGATGGAGCAGGTCCAGAGGAGGGCCATGAAAATGCTCAGGGGGCTGGAGGACCTCTGCTATGAGGACAGGCTGAGGGAGCTGGGGGTGTTCAGCCTGGAGAAGAGAGGGCCCCAGGGACACCTCAGAGCAGCCTGCCAGTACCTGAAGGGGGGCTCCAAGAAGGCTGCAGAGGGACTGTTTGCAAAGACCTGCAGGGACAGCAGGAGCCCCTTGATCATTTTCATGGCCCTCCTCTGGACCCTGCTCCATCAGGTCCATGTCCTTCCTGTGTTGAGGGCTCCAGAGCTGGACACTACTCCAGGTGAGGTCTCCCCAGAGCGGAGCAAAGGGGCAGAACCCCCCCTCAGCATCTGCTGGCCATGCTGCTTTGGGAGCAGCCCAGACTGCTGTTGGCCTTCTGGGCTCCAAGCTCACACTGTTGGCTCTTGTCCAAGGACATTCCTCCTGAGCAGCTTCTGCCCCTACAAAGAGCCATGTTTCTCTGCAATGTGTTCCTTCCAGACTGTTTTGGAGCCTATTTGAGATGCAGCTCTTCCCTCTTGCCTGATCACAGACTCAGAGAATTAACCAGGTTGGAAAAGACCTCTAGGATCATTGAGTCCAACCTATCACCTAACACCTTCTAATTAACTAACCCATGGCACTAAGTGCCTCATCCAGTCTCCTCTTAAGCACCTCCAGGGATGGGGACTCCACCACCTCCCTGGGCAGCCCATTCCAATGCCAATCACTCTTGCTGTGAAGAACTTCTTCCTAACATCCAGCCTGAACCTGCCCTGGCACAGCTTAAGGCTGTGTCCTCTTGTTCTGGCACTGGATGCCTGGGAGAAGAGCCCAACCCCACCTGGCTACAACCTCCTTTCAGGCTGTCATAGAAAGCAATGAGGTCTGCCCTGAACCTCCTCTTCTACAGGCTGCACACCCCCAGCTCCCTCAGCCTCTCCTCACAGGGCTGTGCTCCAGCCCCCTCACCAGCCTTGGTGCCCCTCTCTGGACATGTCCAAGCACCTCAACATCTTGCTTAAATTGAGGGGCCCAGAACTGACATTCAGTGCTGTTCTGCCACCAGCTCTGCAAAGCCACCATTTGTATGAAGCTAGCTGGAAAAATAATGCTTATTTGCAGCTGTTATCCTCTGATCTTTTAACACAGACACAATGTAAAAGGTATAAGAGATAATGGATCATTTTAGAGGAATTTTTCACTCTTGCCTTCAAGATGATGTCAGAACTTAGCATGCTTCACTTGGAAGTAGCTTATCTGTGTCCTTGGCTGCACAGCACTGAGCTGATGATCTCCATCTTCATCTTCAGGCCTCCTCTTGACCAGAGCTCTTTGGTTTCTCTTTTTCAATTTGCAATTTCCTGAAAATATTTCTTTGCTGATATTGCTGAGGGAGAAATGAGTGACTGACAGGGGACACTGAAATGACTGTTTGAAAGCTATTAGCACAGATCCCAGAATCCCAGCATGGTAGGGTTGGAAGTGACCTCTGGAGATCGTCCAGTCCAATCTTCCTGCTAAAGCAGGGCACCCACAACAGCTTGCCCAGGATCACAGTGACCAGATGGGTTTGGAAGCTCTCCAGAGAAGGAGATTCCACAACCTCTCTGGGCAGCCTGCTCCAGGGCTCCAGCCAAAAAAGTTTCTCCTCTGTTTCAGATGGAACCTCCTAGGTTCCAGTTTGTGCCCTTTGTCCTGTCACTGGGCACCACTGAACAGTCTGGCCTCATCCTCTTGACCCCCACAGATCCTTTATCTTTTACTGAGCATTGATCAGATCCCCCCTGAGGCTGCTCCTCTCCAGGTTATTCTCTTAGGAAGCAACTCTAAGTCCAAATTTCACAGACAAAGGTAAGATTAATGAGGGATAAGAGATATTCTTGCTGTTTTCTTTACCCACCAATAAACATTTAAAATATGTTGATGACCTCATGCCTGTTTTTTTTTGGTTGTTTGTTTCTTTTTTTTTTTTTTTTTACAATTCAGGAAAAAAGTTGAGCAGGTATCTGGCCAAGAAACCCTGGGGAATTTCCTCCAGTCCTTTATTGCTTTGCCTTCAAGTAATTAAATAGTCACAGAGATGTTTGTAAGGCAAAGCAATCTCCTGGCTTGGCTGTTAGCAGTCTGTTTGCTTTCTTGTGACTGATTTCATTTGTTGAGTTAGTTAAAATAGGAGGTTCATAAAGTCAAAAGGTGTGGTTGAGCCTGATACCAAACCAGCTCTTAATAAAGACCCCAAGAGTGGCTGCTTCCTTGGGGGCATGGCTCCATCATACAATCATAGAAGGGATTGGGTTTAGAAGGGACCTCCAAAGGGCATCCAGTCCAACCCCCCTGCAGGCAGCAGGGACATCCTCCGCAGGAGCAGGTTGCTCAGAGCCCTCTCCAGCCTCACCTTAAATAGCTGCAGGCATGGGGCCTCAACTCCTTCCCTGTGCAACCTGTTGCAGTGTTGCAGCAGCCTCATGGTGCAGAACTTGTTCCTCACATCCAATCTAAATCTGCTCTGCTCTCATTTCAAACAATTGCCTCTCATCCTGTCACTGCAGGCCTTTATCAAAAGTCCCTCTGCAGCCTTGTTGTGGCCTCCTTCAGGCTCTGGCAGGCTGCTGTTAGGTCTCCCTGGAGCCTTCTCCAGGCTGAACACCCCCAGCTCCCTCAGCCTGTCCTCATTACAGAGGTGCTCCAGCCCCCGGATTGTTTTTGTGGCCTCCTCTAGACCTGCTCCAGCAGTTCAATGTCTTTCTTATGGTGGGGACACCAGAGCTGGATGCAGAACTCAGGTGAGGTCTCACCAGAGCAGAGTAGAGGAGCAGAATCACCTCCCTCATCCTACTGATCACTTGTGTCTGCCAGAGTGGGCTCACAGAGGTGCCTCTTCCTATCAGCCACTCCATCCCTGACTGGAATAGGGTTACCAGGAGGACGGCAGTGACAGTAATCACCAGGAAGCTTGAGAAGATGCCAGGGGTGTGTTTGCCTTTCTCAGAGGAAGACTGCTGTTTGATGTTCTGCTCTTATCTCTGGCACCTGCTAAACACCAGCTTGGGAACCGGCAGCTAACAGAGAGTGCACGAGGAAGGAAGAAAAGGGCTGGAAAACAGGATCATAGAATCACTGTTTGATTGGAAGAGACCTGTAAGATCATCAAATCTTACTGTTACCCCAGCACTGCCAGGTCACCACTAAACCATGGCCCTCAGCATTTCACCTTTGAAACCCCTCCAGGGATATGGCAGCCTGGACCAGGCCTGGACAACTCTTTTTTGGGGGAGAAATTGTTCCTCGTGTCCAAACTAAACCTTACCTGGTGCAACCCGAGGCTGTTTCCTCTTGTCCCATCCCTTGTTCCTTGGGAGAAGAGCCCAAGCCTTATCTGGCTCCAACTTTCTTTCAGGGAGCTGTAGAGAGCCAGAAGCCTCCTCAGCCTCCTTTTCTCTAAGCTGAACAACCCCAGGACCCTCAGCTACTCCTCATAGGACTTGTGCTTGTGACTCATATTTGAGACCAGATACACATCCCTCTGCTCACTCTCTACTGTGAGAGTGACAGCTGGGACTGGACATCCTGTGGAGCTGGACACTCCTCTGGGGCTGGCCACCCCCCTGGTCCTCTGAGCCCCAGTACTTCATGGCCAGAAATTGAGGGTGGGATGGAAAAAGTGCATGGCACAATCACCCTCACACTGAGTTTCAGGCAAGGACAAAATCCTGAGCTTAAACGCAGCTCTTGTGCAAAGCAGTGGAGAATTCAAGGAGGGGTGACCACAAGGAGAGGAGACCTCAAGGAGGGGTTGCTCCAAGAAGGAGAGACTCCAAGGAGAGAAGATCCCAAGCAGAGGAGAGCCCAAAGAGTCTCAAAGGAGGGGAGACCCCATGAAGGAGTAAGTGAGCCCATGGAGAGGAGAACTGAAGGAGAAGAGACCCAGGGAAGCTTTACACAGTGCTCCCAGCAGTGAGACCCCAGCCTCCAGCAGGATGTGTGTTTATGTCTGGGAATGATTTTGTCTGTGGAAAGGCTTCTCATTTTCAAAGCTGTCAAGCTGAACTAACAGAAAGAGGGCAAATCCATCTCCACAGCCCACTTCCTAGGAGGCAACAGGATGGTGTAGACATGGAACAGGCTGCAGAGACTGCTGGCATGTGTTCTTCTGCAGCACTGCAACAGAACATTTGATTTTGACCTTCTGCCCTAGGGAACCTTCTGGGAAACTCTGCATCTAGGTCAGGGCAATCCTTGGTATCAATCCAGGCTGAGAAATGATACCCTGCATGAAAGGACTTGGGGGTGCTGGGGCATGAGAAGCTGGACATGAGCTACCTGATGGAGCAGGTCCAGAGCAGCCTATGAAAATAATCAGGGGGCTGGGGCACTTCTGCTATGAGGACAGGCTGAGGGAGCTGGGGGTGTTCAGCCTGCAGAAGAGAAGGCTCCAGGGAGACCTCAGAGCAGCCTGCCAGTGCCTGAAGGGGGCTGCAAGAAGGCTGCAGAGGGACTGTTTGCAAAGGCCTGCAGGGACAGGATGAGAGGAAATAGTTTGAAATGAGAGCAGAGCAGGTTTAAATTGGATGTGAGGAACAAGTTCTGCACCATGAGGCTGCTGGAACACTGCAACAGGTTGCCCAGGGAAGGAGTTGAGGTCCCATCCTTGGAGCTATTGAAGGTGAGGCTGGAGAAGGCTGTGAGCAGCCTGCTCTAGCAGAGGATGTCCCTGCTGCCTGCAGGGGGGTTGGACTGGATGACCTCTGGAGGTTTCTTCCAACCCAANCACAGCCTATGATACAACTTTCTCTATTACAATATTGCAATTAGCCTCAAACCAGCACAATGACTTTTCGATAGAAGTACTTTGAAAGCCTTGCCCTGAAACCTCTCAGGATCATTACTGTGGGCTCTGTGATGGTCTTAGCAGCAGTTTCAGTGAAAAGCCCTGCTGCCCTCTCCAGGGGAACACAGCAGCAGGAAGCTGAGCTGTCTTTACAGAGAAGGAAGTGAGGCTAACGTCCAACCAGTCAGAAAGGCAGCAGCAGGCATTAGTCACGCTGCTCTCTGTGAAATTAAAGTCAAGTAGGAAATGGCAGCAGAAAAAAAACCACCCCATAATGTCTGTTTCCAGTGCTGCTGCCACACCAGCAATGCAAAACTTCCCGAGGTATGAAGTCATCTCCTGGTTATCAGGAAGGATCTTGAGACCATGCCAACACTTCCCCACCAGTGAAGGCCTGGATCTCAGTTCAGATTTATCCAGTATTATTTAAATTGATTTCAGAGCTTGACAGCAGCTGAAGGTGAGCCAGCAGTGAGCTCAGGTGACCAAGAAGGCCACCAGCATCCTGGCTTGGATCAGCGAAGGATGTGGCCAGCAGGAGCGGGGAAGTGGTCATGCCCTTGTACTGGGCACTGGTGAGGCCACAGCTCAAGTACTGGGTTCAATTTTGAGCTCCTCACTCCAAGAAGGACATTGAGAGGCTGGAGTAGGTCCAGAGAAGGGCAATGAAGCTGGTGAAGGGTCTGAAGAACAGAGATGGTGAGGAGCAGCAGCAGAACTGGATTTGCTCAACCTGCAGAAAAGGAGCCTGAGGGGAGACCTCATTGCTGGTTACAGCTCCCTGAAGGAGGTTGGAGCCAGATGCATCAGGTGATAGGAGAAGTGGCCTGGAATTGTGCCAGGGCAGGGTTAGGTTGGAGATTAGGAAAAAAACTCTTTGCTGCAAGAGTGGTCAGGGATTGGAACAGGCTGCCCAGGGAAGTGGTGGAGTCCCCACCCCTGGAGGTGTTCAAGAAATGTGTGGCCATGGCATTTTGGGACATGGTTTAGTGGCCATGGTGGCCTTAGGTTGGACTCAATGAGGTTTTCCAACAGAAGTCATTCTGTGACTCTGTGATCATTAAGGTCTTCTCCAACCCAAACCATTCTATGATGCTCCTATGATGATGATGATGATGATGATGAAGTAAGTCAAAGCAAGCAGACAGTAGCAAGCCTCAGTGAGTGGTGGAGGAAGAGACTTTTGTCAGCCCACAAGTGCTGTGAGAATGTGTTGAACTGCCAAGAACCAAACATTAATGAAACCACAGCTCTCCTTCCACCTTACCCTTCTCCTCACCAGGCTTCAGAGCAAAGGTGAATCTGTGTCTGAAGGGGGCAAGGAGCACAAAGGGTTTGTCCTCTCTCTGAAGCAAGGGTGAGCTTTTACTGTGAGCCACCAGCGCCGGTGGAAAGCCCAGGAGAGATAAGGCACTTTGCATATTCTGCTGCTGGATGGCAGTGGGGAATGAGGAAGGGGTTAGAAGAGCACGAGCACTTCTCTGACTAATCCAGGAGGAGTACAACAGCCTTGTCCCTGAGCACACTTTGCCTTATTTAGCATAAAGCAAAGGGAGATTTTGCCCAGTCTTCCCCAGTGCTGACTTGACTGGATTCTGTTGGGGTTTTCCCCTGGTGGAATTTGGAGCAGGTGGGGCAGGCACAATGTCCTGGAGGCTTGAATCCTCTTGGAAGCCCAATCCTACCTCCTGTCATCCAATCTAAACCTGCTCTGCTCTCATGTCAAACCATTGCCTCTCATCCTGTCCCTGCAGCCCTTTGCAAACAGTCCCTGTGCAGCCTTCTTGTAGCCCCCTTCAGGTACTGGCAGGCTGCTCTGAGGTCCCCCTGGAGCCTTCTCCAGGCTGAACACTCCCAGCTCCCAACCATACATCCAAGAGAACCATTTTCTTCTGATATTAAGACTGTTAAATAACAAGTCCAAGAGTCCTCTGCTAGATCACAAGGCTCTAATCCCAACACTGAGGGGAAAAGAGCAAACAGACCCCTGTAATACCTCACCTGGAGTACTGTGTCCAGCTCTGGAGCCCTCAACACAGGAAGGACATGGACCTGATGGAGCAGGGTCCAGAGGAGGGCCATGAAAATGATCAAGGAGCTCCTCTTGTCCCTGCAGGCCTTTGCAAACAGTCCTTCTGCAGCCTTCTTGGAGCCCCTTCAGGTGCTGGAAGGCAGCTCTGAGGTGTCCCTGGACCCCTCCCTTCTGCAGGCTGAACACCCTCAGCTCCCTCAGCCTGTCTTCATAGCAGAGGAGCTACACCCTCCTGAGCATTTTCATGGCTCTCCTCTGGACCTGCTCCATCAGCTCCATGTCCTTCCTGTGTTGAGGACATGCACTGCACCACAAGTGAGGTCTCCCCAAAGCAGAGAGGCAGGATCCCCTCTCTCCATCTCTGGCCATGCTGCTTTGGATGCAGCCCAGGCTGCCATTGGCCTTCAGGGCTGCAGGTGCCCATTGCCTGCTCATGTGCAGCTTCTCACCCACCAGCACCCCCAAGCCCTGTCCTGCAGGGCTGCTCTCCATCTCATCACCCCCCAGCCTAGCCTGATATCTGGGACAGCCCCCACCTTGGTGTCCTCCCTCACCCCCACCCCAGCTCCCAGCACACAGAAGACCTTTGGCCTCATTCTGTGCCAGTATTCTCCCCAGCACATTTTTGTGTGGGCAGGAAATAGTGCAGGAAGCTTTCCCTTGTCGGGGTTTAAGTTACATTCTCATCCTTCCTGGAAGTTTTCTTCTTGAATCATGCTTTTGTCTTTTGTCTAACCTCAGAAAACTCCTCCACTTTTACCAAAGGAGCTATGGAATTATTGCAGCAAGTGCCCCAGGCAGTGAGCAAAGCATCTCCCAAAGGCAGCTTTCTCCTGGGCTGGGCAGCTGGAGTCTGAGGGCATAGAATCCTAGAATGGTTTGGGCTGAAAGGCACCTTAAATATCATCCAATTCCCACCCTCCTGCCATAGGCAGGGACACCTCCCTCTAGAGCAGAAGCCCTCATCCAGCCTGGCCTTGAACACTTCCAGGGAGGGAGCATCCACAGCCTCCCTGGGCAGCCTGTGCCAGTGTCTCACCACCCTCACTGGAAAGAACTTCTTACCAATCTCCAGACTCAATCTCTCCCCTTCCAGCTCAAAGCCATTGCCCCTCATCCTGTCACTACAAGCCCTTGTCAGAAGTCCCTCCCCAGCTTTCTTGCAGCCCATTCAGGTATTGGAAGGCTTCTCTAAGGTCTCCCCAGAGCCTTCTCTTCTGCAGGCTAAACAGTCCCAACTCTCTCAGCCTGTCTCCATAGAGGAGGTTCTCCAGCCCTCTGATATCTTTGTGGCCTCCTCTGGGCTCTCTCCAGCAGTTCCAGTTCTTGTTCTTGTGCTGGAGTGCCCAGAACTGGCTGCAGTGCTGCAGGTGAGGTCTCAGCAGAGCAGAGGGGCAGAATGCCCTCCCTGTGCTGCTGCTCTCCCTGCTTTGGATGCAGCCCAGCACTCAGCTGCCTTCTGGGCTGCCAGTGACCATTGCTGGCTCCTGGGGAGTTTGTCACTAACTGATACCCCCAAGGCCTTCTCCTCCAGACTGCTCTTGAGGCACTTCTCCCCCAGCCTGTGCTGTGCAGATCCCTGCTGTCCAGCTGCCTCGTTGCATGTACATTGCCAGTTACCACAGCTCTTCCTGCTCCACCCCTGACTCTTCCTCATTGTGCTGCTTTGAGGCTAATTGGAATATTTTAATAGAGAAAATTATACTATAGGCTGTGAAAAGGAAACAGTGGTGATGTCTGCTTCACTCATAGGCTTGCTGAGATATTTAAGAATAAGAACTCAAAACATAGATAACACAGACACTCGGGCACAGACACTCTGGGGCTG